>JANIJG010006243.1:49311-60964 GCA_024611175.1 Megaceryle torquata
AAGTTTGTTTGTGTTTGAATGAAAAAACCAAAAGAATGGAGATTAGGGGGGTGGTGTGGTGGGGTGCCAGGGTTTTTTAAGTGCTTCCCCCCCCCCCCCCCACTCCTTATTAGCTGAAGGTTTGCATAATTGCATCTCTCGCATGGCAGGTGCATCTATTTTCTTTACTGCTCATCTCAGAATATGAGGCATGCTGAAAAATCTTGCCTTCTGAAGTTGGAGGCTAATGCTAATAAACTGCCCCTGGCAGAGGAGTGGTTTTGTTATTTGAATCCACAACACCGTCTGAGCTGTCACACCTAGGCCAAAAGTAAATACAGTAATAGGGCAAGTAGCCATAGTTAATGTGGAAAATGAGGGTAATGCTGCTGTTAAAAAGCATGGTCTCCATACTGCTATCCTGAACAGGCCAGGAAGCATCCCAGGAAACTGGAAAAGAAGGAAAATGTCTGTTGCTTTAGGCTGATTAAAATCTGAGGAGCTGACTGCTTTTTCAATCAGGTAAGGATATACGTTTCCTGTTTGCTTCCCAGGGACTGCAAACAGGACATAGTTACAGCTGCTGTGCTGCAGTTGTTTATGGATGTTACAACAACTTTTTGCAGGGTTTGAGTTTTTTGGGTTTTGTTTTGTTGTTTGTTTTTTTTTCTTTTTTTTTTTTTTTCCAAAGAAGAGTTTTGTTCAAGGAATTGCTGCCTTGTTTTTTAATGATACAATAAGTTGGGTGTTTTTTTCTTTAAATCCTGCATCTACAAAGTAAAAAGGTCAGGTGTGATTGTATGTCATGTCACTCCATAGAAAGCAACCAATGTGAGCTTTCTCTTGTCTCCACTGAGTAAATTTAACTGAGAATATCACACCTCTGAGCACAAAGGATAAGGTATTTTGTGGTCTTACTGCAGTGAGATTTTTCCTCCTTTGAAGGAAGTGAATTTCTATAGAGAATGCGAAGCAGTTCCTCAGTTTGGCTCTCCAGTAGAAGTCAATCTAAGTGTGTTTTCTGCTCTTTTTCCTTTTGATCAGAGAAAATAGAGCTTTGGCTACTCTTTCCTGATGCTCTCCTTTTCATGAGAAAAATGTGGAGGTTGTTGAAGCCCAGAAGGGTGAAATGATTGGCAATGGGAGAAATTTAAATACTATTTTGGGAACCTCCAAGTGGAGAGAATGGTGAGCTTTGAGCATTGCTTGATGTGTTCACTTGTGTTTTTTCACACTTTTCCCATGAGTGGGGACTTGGGTTGCATGGCCACAGGCAGTTTCTGCAGCGTGCATACCTTGGCCACAAAAATTCCAAATCATGAGTCAAAATCAAAACTGACTTAAAAAGTAAGAAGCTTAAGGAGACGGTGGCATTTTTATCCTACCTGTTATGTGGGGTTTACCTTTTTCAAGTGTAACCTCTCAGTAATGTGGGTCAGATTTATGCAGCATAAGATTTAAGACTGTCGGTCACCTCTGAAGGATTTTGCCTGTGCTCCCTTTGTGATCTAATAGCCAGATTTTTTCATTTCATTTGGAGCTAATAATGATCCTCCAGTACTGAAATATCATAACTCACTTGTCCAAACCAACCCCAACTGATTATTTTAAAGACGTGATGGAATGAATTTTATCTGTCTCTTAATTTTATCTCTGATCAAAAGCAGGTTTCTCTTCTCCTTGTCCTGTTTGCTCTTTCAGGATTTTGGGGAATTCTGCAAATGTTCCTTTCATTTCCTTCCTTTCTAATAAATAGTTTTGCAGCCTTTATCTGTGTTCATCAGTGTTACAGGAGCATCTGATATTTTTATTGGAACCAATTCTCTCTCAATTTTTGACCTGAAAGTTTTTCTGCTTCCTGAGTATCTAATTAAACTGGGGGGAAAAAAAATTATTCTGTGTACTTTGAGTCATAAAAAGGGTTTCCTATTGCTGACAAAGTTTTCTTTTATATTTTGACTATAAATATAGTTGTGATTGTGGCACAACACTTCATTTGTTATAATGGTCTCTGATAGTTTTCCGTGCTTTCTGGAGTAATGTTCTTATGTTTCAGAGTACAAAATAAACCAGTTTTTCTTTTCCCAAGTTGAATTCCTGTGCTGCTTTCATCATAGGTTTCTGTTACTCAGTGTTGGGTTCTTTCTGCTGCTACTAAACTCCACACCCATTTCTTTTTCTTATCTCCTCCACTTGCTCCTTCAATCCCACTGCTATTATAAAATTGGATCTCAATCTCTTGATTTTCCTGAATTTTACTCCTGCCTTCTATCCAATGCCAGTGGTGATTTGGTTTCCACCTTTAATTCCAGTTTTCAGTTCTTATCAGACTGCAATCTCCCATCTCCTGAATTTTGAATACTGCTGCAGATAACTTCAGTGCAGAGCCAGGAATCCTCTTTTCCTCACCCCAGTGCAGTCTGAGTAGCCACGTGTCACTGCAGGCACTTCTGTATGGAGTACTGCTACTGTTTGTGAAGTTAAAAGGTCACATCCATTTCTTTGTTGGCTTTTGCAGCTGTGTACAGACAAAACTGTCACCAAATACTGCAGGATAAAGAGTTTCACTGCAAGCTTCTGTGAGATTAAATTTGATCTTCAGAGAAGTCCAGGTTTTGTGTCTCTTTGAAATGAGAAACTTCAGTAAATCCTGCAGCACGGTGAAGGAGAATGATTAAATATGAATATGATTAAATGCTTCTAGGGAAGCTTCCTTAGAAAAGGCACTTAAATAGAAAGCTATAAACTGATTAAAATTCAATTCACAAAACACCAGAAAGATACAATTTTTAAATGAGAAGCTGAAGCAAATGTGTGATAACTGCATTCAGTACCCAGGCTTCTGTCATGGTTTTGGAGAAAGCCTTTAAGTGTAGCCACAAAGTCAGAGAAGTTCCATTCTTGCTAGGGTATTCTACTGCCTTAGAAATTATTGAAGTGGTTTTTTTACTTTTGCTTTCCAGATACCTGGTGTAAGGGATGTGTAGTCTTCAAAGCTTTGAAATTATTATCTTATAGTCTAAAGTGTGCTTTCACAATGTAATTTCTTAGCAGCTTTCCTACATCTCTTCCTGGTAATACACTTGCACACAGGGCTAATTATATTAATTGAACAGCATCCTTCACTTTTTAAGTGCTCTGGCAACTATTGGTATTACCAGCATGCTCATTTTCATGGAAAGAGTGTCTTTCTTCACGGATGGAAGTTTTTCTTGCTTGCTTTTTTCTGACCACAAGTTCTGATTGCTTGTGCTTGCTGAAGTTTAGGTTTGGATGTGATACAGGAAGTTTTTTGAGGACTTGGCATCTGAATTTAAAACTGCCAAAGCAGTTTCAAAATGGGCTAGTTTTGTTGCTGCATGGAGATTGAACAAGCTGCTTTGTATAATGGGTTTATCCAAACACTTGTGCTCGTGTGTGTATAATGTGTATATAAACTCATTTTAATGTTTTGCAATCTTTCAATGTAATCCAGATGGAATTGTCAGTTTTGAATGCTTCAAAAAAGAATGAAACCTTTTTTTACATTCATTCTTGGGGGAGGGGGAACAAACAAACAAACAAAACAATAAAAAAACCCATCAAGAAGGATTAGAAGGAGAAAATGAGTAGGACTTTTAAATAGTCTGCTTAGGTGCCAACACATGATGCATCAAATTGCTCGATGCCTTCAGAACTCCACCCATTTATAAATTCTGCAGTTACAGGTGTGAGTTAGGTGTATTTTGCCAGGTTTTTGTAGACACCATATGCATGTACATTATGCTAGATGATTTTATAAGGATTGCTTTTGTCATTCGAAATCCCACAAAGTACCACTTCATTTTATTGGTGTGCTTTTTGCTAAGTACCACAGCCCTGAAGGAAAAATACATCAAATAATTATACTTTAAGGTTGAATTTACCTAACTTTAATATCCTTTGCCACAAATGAGGCTGCCCTCATGTTGCACACTTGCACTTGCTTTATTAAGCAGGTACAGTATCTTCTATATTTAAGCCACAGTCATAGCTTCCTTCTCAGAGCTTCAGAAAATGAAGATGATGCAATCTTTTACTCTCAGTTGACTTGGCACAAATCCTTTAACAACTTCTCCCACAGCGTCTTCCTCTGCTCTGGGGGCTGGAAGATGTCACTCACAGCCCATGCTGAGATGGCAGGGAAAGCTCGACCTGAGTGTGGAGCATCAGTGGAATGGAAATGAATTTCCTTGCTTTTATGAATCTATAGCTGTGTGCCCACACAGATTTTCTCAGGAGGGCTGTTGCTCTCATGTGTTTGAATAGAGCATAAACTTACCCTTAAGTCTTGTTGCTAAAATGAGTGCCCACATACCACCATTTCCTCTCTGATTGTATTTCAAGCTGGATCATGAAGACCAGGGAAGGGTTTTGTGCTTTCACTCATTTGTTCTTTCTTGCCTCTGTTCCCTAAAGCACACAGCAAGGAGACCAGGTATTATAACAGTGAAGCAAATGTTTCCCCGTGCACGTGCTCCAAAAAAGCATGCCAAAATCAAAATGCATTTGGTTACTGGCTGGAGCCCTCTTTTCCTAGAAGAGTGTTTCACAGGACCCTGTAGCATCTCTAGCTCTATGAAATTTAAACTTTTTTGTGCAGTGTGGAACTGCTAGAAAAAGAAATCACCTTTGTCTGAAATAATTTTTAGCCAGGCAGCTGAGGCCAGTTTCCCCAGAGATGCTTGGTGTGGGCTCCTGTCCCTCCAGCACAGTGGGAGGAGGCTCTGAGTCTCCTGTACAGCAGAGGCTGAGCTCACTGTATCATTTCTTCATGTGTGTTTTTCAGTCTAGGGACACTGTTTCCTGAAGGTGCTTCCTCCTTCCTAGCCTCAGATCTCCAAACCCTCACTATGGGAGTCTGGAGGATGGAAATTACGTGCAACTGTTTCACTAGTGTAAGAAATTAAATTATTTTTAAATGAGTACTTGGTTTTCACCTGAATTACTTTTTCCACTCTTTCCTTTGCTCGGAGATTAAAGGCAGAAGCCTGTTGAGAGGCAATTGTCCATGTTATGTACAACATGAAGGGGGTCTGGAACAGGCAGTGTTGATTAATACAAGGGTTTATACTTCCTTGTTGTCTTGACAATAAGAACAAGCACAACCAACACACTGTAGGTGGTTCTTTTTCCTCTTCCACATCCATGTTTCCAGGGTGTTTTCCTTAAGGAAGTAACCAGTTTGCCAAAATATCAGGTTCTTCTATCTTACTGAATCAGCGTGGCTCAGAGGGATACCTCTCTGAGAAGAAGGTAGCTCCTCTTTCCCTGGGTTTTGATCTCTGAAGGAAGGCTGTAAAACTTCCCCTCCCTCTCTCTGTGTGTTTGGAAAGCACTCCCATGCCTCCTTTATCACCGCTTAAAACTTCAGGTAGCATGAGTTAGGTTTTCAGCATGCTGGGCTGCAGCTGACAGCAACCCCCTGTTACTACTGACAGTCCTATCCAGTCAGCCAAGCATAGTGCTGAAGATGCTCACTAGCAAATGTTTGAGACCAGCTCGGTGCCGTCGAGTAAGAAATGTGTCAGTGTGTAGCTGCATGGGCTCTGTCCCAGGTAGCAGGATTTCTAGCTGCTCTTCAACTGTTCTTCCTGGAGCCACGTTGTAGCACGAGAGTTAGAAATAAAATGTTATGAATTGTGATCTTTGTCCGAGGACTACAAGGCAAGACATCGATCTAGGAGCACACGCATCCACCGAGCCGGTTAGGTGACAGGCTCGGAAAGGAGGGAGTGTGGGCTTGGAGCCCAGACATAGATCCTGTTTCTGATGTTGCAACAGATGCTGTTACCTGATCCAAGAGAGGTCACTTAGTGTGTCTCAACTTTCACATGTGTGAGTATTTACTTGACTTGTTGGAGCAGTGTGAAGACTCATTCACTAATTTCAAACTCTCTTCAAAATCCAGTATGATAATAATGACCTTATTAAATACAGACCAGTTAAGTAAAACATTTCTATGGAGTGTTATTTCTTTTGAAATCTACCTTTAATTAAAACCATCTGGCATTGCTTAGGAAGATTGTGTTTTGATGTAGTGCAAAATGTAATGGGCCCCAAAATGAAATAGCAGAATTTAAAGTAAATTACCTCAATTACATTCTTCAGGTCACGTTGTAATGTCATGGACTGAATAGAGCTGCTTGTATAGATGGTAGATTTATATACAGCTGGCTGGTTTGGGTTTAGAAACAGTTCCTGCCATGTGGCATATGAGTGGTGAGAACACAAATGTGGGGCACTTCAGAAAATAACCTCTGGTGTGGTCTGTGGGTGACCCGTGTTTGGTTTTGGGTTTGCATTTATGGGATTGGTTGATGGCTGGAAGTGCTGAAGCAGAAACAGCTTTTCCCATCTGCAGATGGGTTTTTGTGAACAGATGTAACCATCAATCCAACTTTTTATCCTCACTGTCCTCTTTCCTTGACCCTTCTTGTTGGGTAAGGGCTCTTATAACACTGTGAAGTGAGGAAAAAAAACAAACCAATGTTTGTTTTCATATGGTTGTTGCTGTCACTCCTGCTCATTGGCTCACTCTTTGTACTGGTGAGACTGGATTGCTGGTAACTAATCTCAAGTGTATTAATTAACAGGTAGTCCTGTCACTGGACAATTACTTTAAAGGATCAAATAAAGCAAGTCAGCAGAGCATTTGTGTCTGAAAGATCATATAGAATATTTTGGTTATAGCCAATTTTATTATCTGTTGCATTATTTTCCATTTTGTTTATTAATAAGATTTGTACACAGTCACTAATGTGACTTCCTAAGTTGCAATGCAGGTTCTTTTGATGGTTCCTGCTGCTTCGGGTAGGCTCCTTCATAAGGAACAGGTGCTTGATGGGTTTACCACCAAGGAAAACATCCCAGTTTGGTTCTGCCAAAGACATGTAGGTGAGCATTCTATCACAGATAGGAAACTCTGGGTGCATTTCTGGGGAGCTTTCTAACCAAAGATTGTTGGAAGATGACATCTTTCCCTTGGGCAGTTAATTTCCCTGTGCGGAGAAGGGGTGAGCAGTAGAAAAAGATGGTAATGATGGATTTGCTGGATCATCATTTGTTAAAGCTAGGGCTCTTGAAGGGAAGTTCACGACAAGGCACACTTAGGATTAATTTTTTTAATACATTCACACTCTGCTGATGTTTGAACAGTCCATGTGTTCACATTTAGAGCAAACAGCTTGCATCTAATGCACTCCAGCTCTTTACGCAGGAAAAGCAGCGGTAAGTAACCAGCAGCCAGCGAGCCCTTCGGAGAACCTCTGAGCCTGCTGACAGGCACAGTTGCTCTGCATGTAATTTGAAGAAGGGTATTGTGTCCCCGGTGGCTCGGCTTTGACTGAAAGATGGAGTTTTGCGCTCTTGTTTTGCACTGAAGACGGGTTCACAGATAAATAGGTCACTGTCGGCGGAACTATTTTGCACTGAATCAATTAGAAGCAACATGACCTTAAGCCTGATCTCCTTGCTCTACAGAGATATCGCTGAATTGTGGCTGCTCCTGAAGAAAAGCACAGGTGTGTTTAGTCTTTCACATTTTCTTACTTACTTGATTGCAGGTCAAGCCGGAATTCTGTCGGCTAAGAGCCTCCCGAGGAGAGTGGGATGTGGTTTAGTACAAAGGCAGAAGCTTTGCTCTTTTAGTGTACATTCATGTAGAAATACAATACGCTGTTACATGTGTGTCCCGTCCTTGTGTAAATTTGCAGTGTATCCTTTTATTTCCAGATGTATCTCTTGGTACATCAGGCATGTCCACTGAATCTATCCCTGCGTTTTCCAGGGCAGGTACTTTGCTCAGGATTCGCTCGTGCGGCGATGATGGCGACCAGAGCCTCTGCTAAAGCTTACAAGGAGAATTTGCGGTCGCAGAGAGCGGTCCTGCTGTTGCTGAATTACAGGGGGTTTTAATTTCCAATTCATTGCATTTTATGTAAATATCAGATACTTAATTTCTCCCAATCCCTATTTGAAAGGGGGGGGGGGGGTTGGAAATCACAGTTCCTTTCACAGGATACAGTTTGGCATCCCCTAGTTGTCAGTGGAGGAGGGTGAATCTAAAATGCATTAATTCTTAAATTCCTTCAGTCAGAGCTTTCTATAGGAATGTTGTTTCTGTTAAGATATAATGAAATAGTGGAGATATTATTTGCTGTTAATAGTGCAGCTACAGTCCATTGCAAAACTGAAAGCGTGTTTTGTGGAATAGAGACAAGCAAAAATTGCTTCCTTATTCTGGTCCTTGAATTCACATTTCCAGTTCTGTTTTCTGCTTTTGGTATGCGTGACCACTGCAGAGGAGGACCAGAGAAAGAGCACTGAGTCCACGGACTGGTGTCTAACCTTCCAATGTTGTGGGTTTTGAAATGCCAAATTTAAACAAAACAGGTATGTAAAGGGTGGATCTTCTTACTAATCTTTAATTAGTATTACTAATTAAATTATCAACATGTGAGTCTGAGCGCTCTGCTTTTCAGTAGTGCTCATGTTACTCTAGGGGTAATACCAAAAGGCATGCAGCTTAGGAGGAAAAAATGAAAGATTTAAGAAAGGTGAGGCGAGCCAGATGGAAGGGGTGGAGGGATTAATCAGTCTGAGTAACCTTTGGTCATTAAGCACATCCCTCTCAGCGCTGCGAGGGGAGGGGTGGGGTTAGGATACGGCTGATTATTTTACGAGAGAGAGAATGTCTGTTTTAAATGGCAGAACCAGGCAGTGGTTTGTGTCAAGTCATGGTGGGGCATATATAGCCATGCCAGGACTATTTGTGTAAGTTGCCAGCTTTAAAATAGGGGGCTTAAATTTGTATTTGATTATTGAGAAACAAGTGAGCAGGGCTGCTTTTGTTAGCGACTGCCAAGGCTTGATTGTCATCTGTTGACTGCCACCGCTTCTTGTAGGCATGTTCAGCATGTCAGAGAGATCTCCTTCATGGAGAGCTGTTGAAAGATAGTTTGAAGGGGGCAGAATGGTTGTCCCTTTGCCCAGCTCTGTTGTTTCTTCTTCCTCCTCAGTGCTGTACAGGGTATTTTTTTTTTTTGTGCCTACAGTCAGCAGAGGGGAGAAAATTCAAGTGGAGGAGAGGTCTCAGATACCCATCTTTCCATTCTCAAACCTATGAAAATTTCCAAGGAAAACAAGGTCTTCCTGAGGAAGTTCTTTGTGTAATCTGTGTCTGGGAGCAAGTGTAAGGTGGTGACAAAAAGGGTGGACAAACTGAAGAGAGGATGGGTTTGGGATATGGGCACAGGACTTAAGTCTCTAGTCTGCTTAAAGACAGAAGCAGTTGGGAACGGTGCTGGTTCTGGTTTTTGGCATCTGAATGGGGATGAAAGCACCTCCTTTCTTCTAGGTACATTGCAAGACTAAAAAGCTTCTGACACGACTTGGGTTGTAGCAGTGGGGTATGGAGCCAGCACTGCCTGCCTGTGGCTGTGGCTCGCCAGGAGTTAGCAGGCTCTCTCCAAGGGACAGGATCTCGTGGAGGTTCTCCTAGCTTTCTTTATAGGTAGGGGAAATGTGGCAAGAGGATGACTGGAGTCCCAGCAGAGGTCTTCTGTGTGTGCTGGTAATTGAGGGGAGTGTTCTTGAAGTCTGTCTTGGCCTTATTTGCAATGAAGGTGGACTTCCTTCAGCTGCCAGAGTTGGGCGCAGCACTTGGGAATTGCACGTCAGGGAACAAATGATGCAGTGGATTAATCACCGTCGTTTGCAACATCTCGGTGCTAAGACCATGTCATGGCTTTGCCTGAAAGGAGGAAAGCAAGGCTAGTCAGTACCATGCTCATCTGCCTATGAGACAGGTATGGGCTGATCTTCTCAGAGCCATAGTGCTGCAGCAGGAAGGGATCTGCTGCTACACGACAATTTTGCCTCCTGTGAGGCTCTTAATTGTTGACGTGGAGGATTGGGAACAACTGCTAGAAAACAAATCATTGGCTGGATTTTTTTAGAAAGCAGGACTGCTTATTGTGACTCTGAGCTCTTTCCTCTTGGATACACCGTGTAATATGTGGTTGTAGATAGATTTTTATGAGCCTGAGATTCAGCAAGTGCATCAACATAACTTTTACCCTATTCTGCATTCATTTTTCAAGTCAGTATACTGACTTCAGTACACAGTTTAGTTTGTATGTGTTCATTGGTTGTAAGGCCGTGATGTCTGTGCTGGAAATTTCTCTTTTGGGGATTGTGAGGTAGGCTTAGGGACTTCTGACCAGGGAATTCCTTCAGAATTATAGAAAAAAATTGGAGAGGACCCCTGGATGCCACCTAGTCCTTCCTCTTGCTCCAAACAAGATTAATTTTAAAGTTAATTAGTCTCCTAACCTGTCTGTCTGAGGTTTGTATATGTCTGAGGGTGGAGGTTGCTCAGTCTCACTGGGCAGCCTGTCCCAGTGCTTGGCTTTTTTCACTGTGAATTTATTTCCCTTGCATTTGGCTGGAATTTCCCATGCTGCAGTGTCTGACTGTTGCCTCTCATCCCTTTGCTGTGCAAAATTTCAGTAAAGACATTAACTCCTTTCTAATAAGCAGTAGTACCATTTAAAAACTAAAATAAATGCTACAAACTTTCACGGAGTGCCTCACTGGTGTCATTGAAACCCAGTACTTACTGGGACCTCTGGTCAGGTTTTTACAAGTAAATCCCCATCTTAGGACCACTGATGTGACTTTTTTTGTTCCTTTTGCTTTTTGACAGTTTATTTTATCCTGCCTTCAATCTCAAAGGATCAGACTATCCAGTAAGGTCAAATGAGACTTCATCTGAAAATATCCACCACCAGCAAAGTGCAAGGTCACAGTTTGCTCTTCACTGCACTGGAGGTGTGAGAGCTTCTGCCTCTCATTACCATTTTACCTCAAAATCAAGGGAGCCTTATATGTGCGTTTCCTCAAATGCTTTCATAGATGCTGTGTCTTAAACACTTCTCTAATCATCAGATATTTGGGACTTTTATTTTTTTCATTTATATGGCTTTTCTCTTCAAAATGCAGACCTACTAGATTTCTGTTTTGAGGAGAGGACGTGGACTTTGAATATGTAAGAGCTGGTACTTTCTAAAGACCCTGGCTTTTATAAGCCTTTATTTCCCAGAGCCTGTGGAAAAGCTCAGCTCTGCTGTACTTATTTTCTGGTTTTATGCTCAGTTAGGTGAGAGAAATTGTGGAGGTCATCTAATTCAGAATAGATTTTCTCATTTATTTCTAATTCAATTAGATTAATTCTAATTCAGTGATGTATCTACTCACTTCTCAGCCTGAAATTGTCAGTGATTTGTTGGTTTTAAGTTCTAAGCAAGGATTTTTCTCACTTTATGACCATGGCTTCCCTTAACAAAGGGCAAGTTATAACTTTTTTTAATGTGCATCTATTTGCACTTGGCACACACAAAATAAGGAGGAGTTTGTTGTTGTTCCAGGAAGCTTAAGTACTTTCCCTGTATGCCCCAAGGAGCAGATTTTTAAGATAAAGCTGTCAATCTTGGTCTTACAAAAGATACAAACAACCTCTCAAACCAGAGTTAATATCCAGTTAGAGTGTTACACTTATGGAAACAGAATCTTTTTTTTTTTTTTTTTTTTGGTTGAAACCATAAAGACGGAAAAAGCACACGTTGGAACCCACGTCCCCTCCTCCCCCCCCTAT
>JANIJG010006243.1:61064-72912 GCA_024611175.1 Megaceryle torquata
GAAAGACATCCTTGCCCTACCTGGTCTAGTGAAAGACATCCTTGCCCTACCTGGTCTAGTGAAAGACATCCTTGCCCTACCTGGTCTAGTGAAAGACATCCTTGCCCTACCTGGTCTAGTGAAAGACATCCTTGCCCTACCTGGTCTAGTGAAAGACATCCTTGCCCTACCTGGTCTAGTGAAAGACATCCTTGCCCGTGGCAGAGGGGTTGGACTAGACAACCTTTAAAGGTCTCTTTCAACACAAACCACTCTGTGACAGCCTCACAACTGTTAGCACTGCAGCCTAATGCTGTGATTAACATATTACAGGGTGTCAGGGGTTGGAAGGGACCTTGGAGATCGAGTCCAAGCCCCCTGCCAGAGCAGGATCATACAATCCAGCACAGGTCACACAGGAACAAAGTCCTGTTTCCAGTGTTTCAAGCAATCTGCTGTGTAGGCTGGCACTGTAGCCATGCATTTTGATAACCCTCTTTGAGTAAAGGAAGTCTAATTTGTCTCCAGAAAAAATGTGTAAAATAAACAACTTGATTTTTACCACTTTGCTGTTTTCTAGAAGTGATTTTAATTTTGGATCGAGAGTAAAATCACATGTTGTTTAAAATCCTATCTTGCTTCTAAAAATATCATAGAAAACCAGCGTTTGTTTTAGTAGAATTGCCAAGTACTCATGAAGCCAGTCCTGTTCATGTTGAGTCAGAGTTTTGGGGCATGCTTTGAGATACGTATTTTTCTGCAGAGGAACATTTGAAAGCAGGTGGTTTCCTGAAAAGATGTCCACTTTGGCATATGTGTTTTAAGCTGTGTGACTGCATTGTTAGTTTTTAAGGCATGCTGAAGGCAAATTCTATAATTTACATGCAGTTCTTTTATTCAGAGTTGATTCTTCTATTTCCTGTAAGACTTCCCCTTCTTTGCAAAGCTTTAGTACTTCTCATAATCTCAAAATTCTCAATCATTTTCTCAGAGCATTAAATCTTACTAAATGCAGTTGGCAAAATCTGACATTTTTATTGCTCTTTGGAGGTTTGCTTGCTAAAGTACCAAGTGAGACACGTCTGGGTCAACCGCCCTCTTATCACTTGAGTGCCTGCTAGGAGAACATTCTCTGCTGCTCGGGCTGTATCTAATATTTATTTTAAAAATTAGTTAATTTGAATCCTTGCTTTTTGCAAAATGTGCTTCTTGATGGTGACTAATCCCTTAGATTTTTATACTGCACCTTCAGCATGATTTGCAGTGTTATGGGGTTAATGATGCTGCAGTTTTGGCTATATTGGTTAATCCTGTTTTGGAGGCGTGGTTCCTAGGAGTTTGAAACTATCCTGCAAGAACAGAAAATAGCTTATTAGCAAGCAAATAAAATTTCTTTTGCTTTCTTCAGGACATCCTGGAAGGAATATGAGAGGAATATTATTGTTGCAATAGTAAGATCATGCCACCAGCTGAATTTTTGCTTTTAGATGGTAAGTCCATGTGATGGTGTTGCTGCACTTTATCTCCAAGCCCTCTCTGTGGCAGTCAAAGTTCTACTATAATAGAGCTGTGTGGCATGACTGAAAGTTCCTCTTCCTTCTTAGTCTGGGAAAGGAGTCATTATCATGATTTGAAATAATTACCATGACTGGAAATAGCATGAAGAACACCTCTTTCTCAGCAAAGCTGATTAGGTGTGCTTTTAAACCATCTTCAGCAAAAGCATGGCAAGACATATTAGATGCTGTAACTGGTAACACTTTCAGATTTCTTGCAATATCTCCCACTCCCCTTTGCTGTTGTGTTTTGGATTTTGATTTTTTTTTTTTGGTAATTTCTTTCATTTTAGTTGTTGTTTTATTTTTTGTGGGGTTTTGATTTTTTTTAATTATAATATTATGTTGTGTAGCTCCTGATATAATTTGTCTTGCTTCAGATTTTCTTGCAAGTATAAAGAAATACTAGATCTTGTGTTGATCCTTAGATTGCCTTCCAAATTATTACATAGTTTTCTTCTAGTTTCAGATTAGCTTGTAGCTGATTACTCTTCTAAACCATATCCAAATTTAATGCTGATCCCTGAAAAGCTATGGGACTACAGAGTATGTGTGTCAAGAAGGTGTGACTGATGAAGCAGAAGAGGAAGATGTACTTTTTAGCACTGGGGATCCTGTGAGTGCATCTGCTATATGGGGAAATAGAAGTACTGTACTTCCTCTGCTGTTTGTGCTTTGAGGTGTTGTTATTTAGGCAAATGAAGGCTAAGAACTTTTGTAGGAGAGGAAGTGGTAAGTGGGAAGAGAACAAATAAATCCTTTGACATGGATAATAAATGAACAGATTGAAAAATTTTAGAGAAGAGTTTGAAAGAAATAAAAATCTTGGTTGGCTGTCAAAGTATGCTTCTGAGCAGCTGTTTCAGAATTGGAGTCAAGAAAACACTGCATTTGCTGTACACCTTAAGAGTTTTTTCCCTTAAAAGCAGGATCAGTGATTAACCTCCTTACATGAAACCAAATCATCATCCTCAGTTTTGTAGATAGTCCTGTGATCTCAAAGAAAAAGCAGGTGGCTTTTTTTCTTCTTTAGTTGTGATGACAGCAAACCAGAATTATTTGGGTAAAGCAGGTGGTTTAGATGGCATTTATATAATACAAAGCTTTTTTGGTTTGCTGTTATTTCACACGTGACAAGTTCCTTGTATTTGAATAGCAGAATTGCAGCATTTTGGGATTAATTTGTCTCTTCTAAGTACTTGTGGTGTTCTTCAGGTATGATTAAACAAGCAGAGTTATTGCATTTCATTTCAATAGCATCATTTAGTTATTACCTGAACTTACAGACAATGAAAGATGCTGCAGAAATATTTTATGGGCACTCAGTGCGATATAAAGCTGTTTGGAGCACTAGATTGCTTTATTTCTATTTGTGCTAGCAATTGGGATGCTGGGGGAGTTGAAGAATTTTTATTTCCTGCTTGCTTGGGATATTTTAGCTCGCCAGAAACGAGCAAGTTGCAAGAGCACTGTTTTATCCTGATGATAATGTCCTTCCTAACTACGCTAGCAGAAAGCTGCCTTTTGCATGAAAATTATAGAGGTTAGATCCCTCGCTTTTCCTGGCCCTTTGTTTTGATTGCAGTGTAGTCAAATAAAATCAAAATGAACTCTTCCTGAAGATATTTCAGACTGGTGAGGTTTGAATACTTCTTCTACGAATGTTTGCATGAACTCCTGTCATCAGCCCAGTGTGGCTACAAATAGGACATGGACCCAAGGAGCTTAGTCTGCAGCTCTTGTACCTGAGCAGACCCAGCACAGGGCTTGCAGGCATTGTCACTCTTCAGCCACGATTCATCAAAACCCCATTTTAAGCTGGAGAGCTTTCTTGACTAGCTCATTAGTTTCAGGTGGCTTGGCGCAGAAAAGGACTGTCTTCACCAGCTCTTCTGCTCTGGCTCTTCCCCCTTTGAGGGCTACACAAAGGAGCTGACTGTTAGTGGTGGTGGTCGGGGGGGTGAAGATGAAGAGGAAAGAATGAGGAAATGAAAGGTTTGCCTTGGGGCCGAGAGAGATGAAGGGACTGCTCTGAAAGTAATTATCTTGCATTTATAATTATCAGATGGGAGGGTACTTTAATGAAGATACTTTTCATGTGAAGATCCCCTTCATAAAAGGCATTCAACTCAAGTGGGTAGGCTGTTCGAGAGGAGAAGCAAAAGAAAACTGGTTGTGAAAAAGACATTATTTCTTCAATTTAAGGCATGAATTTTATAGAGAAGCTATAAACATGTTTTCAGGAAAATCTTGCTGACTCTGCAAGAAAGAGGAGGAGGAAAAGTGATTTGTAGTTTACTTTATGGTGTGCTACTGGAATCTGTGCTGAAAGGCATAATTGTGTCCATATGTGTACATACAGGTTGGCTTTCAAGTTGCTACAAAGTAAAGACCATAGAATTTCATGCAGAACTACTCAGAGTGGTGTAATTCCAGCTGGCTCAGTGGGAATTGGATTAAACCCATTACAAGAGGCTCGTGAGTTGTGTCTAGAGACTTCCTTCTGCGTAGTGTAGGTACGGTCTGTTCAGCCTTCCCACCAGCGTTGTCTTCGGTGAAAATGGTTTTACTTCTGCATGTTGGGTGAACTCTGAATGATGATGAGTTGCTATTCGCTTGGGGAAAAAAAAAAAAAGTCTTTTTCCAATAAGTGGAAATCTTAACTTGAGTGACATTGATTGTTTTCTCAGATCCGGGTTTCTTCAAGGCTTGCTGGCACCAGGTAATTCAAGAGTTATCCTTGTGCCCTCGTGCTTAAATCTGTCATCATGCTTTATTTGAAATGTGTCTTCGATGGGATGGGGTCAGGCCCCTCTAAGCCATCTTCCTCCATCCCAGAGACAGGACTGTCAAAGCAAGATTCAAAAGTGAACTAGAAGATGATATACCTGTAAGACTGTGGCTCACATTTGTAGAGAGAAAGGCTTTCCTTTTAATAAGAACCACGTACTTAACTGATTCCTTTATGTTAGTAAGGTGACACTTCTGGCCTGTCTTACACTCATCATTTAAATGCTGGATAATGTGGGGTTTTTTTTTAAAGAACCTCCAGTGGTTGGCTTAGAAAATTATCTTTGTGCATTCCCAGCATATACGTGTATTATGTTAAAAAAAAAACCCACCATGTAATAACTTTACAGAACCTTATTTTACTGTTTATTAGCATCTATAATATCAGATGAGCTATAAATGCCAGGGGCTTTCTTTTAAGCAATCTACTCTGGCAAACTCTTTAAATGAGCCCTTCAAGAAAGACTGGATATTCTAGCGTTTTTTGATAGAAGCATCTTCCTTTTTTCAGCTATGGTCTCTGTTTTGAAAATACTATGTAAAGCAGTCAAGGTAGAACTGGGAAAATCATGGTCTGTATAAATCTTAATGCATGTAAGTGAAAGTAGAGCTCAAGCCTATAAAAATTCCTTAGAAAACAGCAAACAGATTTTCAGTAATTCTGCATTTTAATGTTCACTTATTTAGCTTTACTGAAATGGAAGTTGTCCCCAAAGAGTGTAGCAGGTGGTAGGTTCTCTATTTAAAGAATATTTCCAAGAAGTTCTTCTCTTCAAACTCCATGAGTGTAAGGAAGGAGCACGTACCCTTGCAGTCTGTTTAGCACATGTGCCTTTCCTTACCCTATCCTGTTAAGAAAATAGCATATTCAAGTAATGATGGATGAGCTTAAAGTGAAATCAGATTAAATCCCAAACAAAGGGCGATAAACCCTTTTTTTTGAGGTATAATATACAAAGGAAATGATGCAGAAGGATGAGTTTTTACAATTACATCTCCTCCGAAAGGAGACACGGGGTATTGGAGGGGGATTTCTGGCTAAATCTCATGAGTGCCAATACTGGGTTCAGGTGTCACGTAGCTAGATGTGAACTGTTCAGCAGTTCCCAGAGTTGCATTTGCTTGCACTGCTATTTTTTATTTCAGTTGTTTCAAAGGATTGACAATTAGCTCTGATCTTAATGCACCTTCTGCTTATTGAGTGGCATGAAGCCAGATCAGCAAGAGCAAGATGCGAAGGGGGTTGCACCTTGGTGGAGGAGAGGGCAGCAGGAAGGGCTTTGGGACGTTTTCCATCTGTCAGCAGGCACAGTGGTGCTCCTCCTCCAGTTGCAAACACACTGGCCCTTAAATCTGAGTTACAACTGAGTTTAAAACCAGGGGGAGGAAAATGCTGTCTCTTCAGTGAAACAGTATTTGACCTCGTGGTTATGGGCTGTCCTGTGCTGATTGCAAAAGCTGCTGTTCCTGTCAGAGAAAACACTGGGGCAATCAAATGTAGACTTCTGGCTTACCTGGTAGAAGTTGGAACCACAGAGAGATTGATCACCCAGATGCATGAAGAAAGGGTGTCCATTATGTATCTGGTTCACATAAAGAGTTACAGACATCTTGCCAGCTTGAATGGTGTGTGTCACATACTTACTTACATATGCAAACCACACCTATTTTATTACATGTTTATGCTGCAATAATGTAAATTATTTCTGCCTGTGGCTGTAGGCAGAATAACATATTAAAAAATGATTACATTCATTTCTCTTTCCCCATCTCTCACCAAAAAATTAGACATTGACCCTGTAATAGTTTATATTTAGGTAAATGGGTACAACAGGCAGCATTGGTTTACAGAACCAGGGGGTTTACTTGAGTTTCTTAGAGACTGCTGCAGGAGGGCTCCTTATATTAAAAAAACACTGACAGCAAAAGTAGAATCTAAAATCATTTTTCCCTTGGGGGAGGTGTCCCCGCTTCTGGAAATAACTTGGCTGACTGAGACTGGACTTTTGAAAGATCTGCGTTTCCCTTAAAAACATTAAGATGATGACATGACTGAAGGTCTGGGTGAAATATGACTTAACAGCTAAATGTGTCCACTTATGGGTTTGCCTGCATGGTATGCAGAGGTCTTGTGATCAAGCAGCAGTTCAGCGGATGCAGAAAATTAGCTCTGCTCAGTATGTGACCTTGAAAGTGGTCATGGGTTTTCCTCTGCCTGACTGGACAAAAGAGAACAGAGAAGTTCTGTTTCCCAATATAAGCTGTTGCTCATCTGGAAGAAGTAATTGGAAGTGTGTTTTGCTGTCGTTTTTCCTCAAATAATTGCAGTTCTTGAAATTCTACATACGTGAGATTCGCTTACAAAAGCGAGTGGCTCACCCCTGAAAATCTAGCGTTTGAAAGATCTCAGTCATAGCAAGTCCCTTCCTTGAGGGCCAGAGGTCTACTTCTGTTTGATCAGCTGGTATTTGAAGGCAGATGACACTTATCTTTACACCACTTTTGGGTTCCTACTTACTTTTCCTCTGTATGAGTTGCGAGTGTCAGATTTGAGTCTACCTTAATGGCATTTCCACGTACACGAAAAGCAGAACTGCTTTCTACAATACCAGATGAAAAGAAATGTTCAAAACTAAATAAGGAAAATGCCAGCTTATTCCATCACTAATTTTCAATGCAGCTAAAAATGTAGAATAATATTTAGGAATTGCAAGAGTGAAACTTTTTGTTTTCCTTATATGAAAATGAGATCACAGTTTAATGAATGAGGTAACTCTGTGATGCAGTCTCTACCGCACTCGCTGGAACTTAGGTTTCTGCTCAGCCTCTGGAAACATGCCTCTGCTCAAACACTGGGGCAGAAGACAAAGGCTCAGGAAAGCAGGATGTTTATCAATAAGCTGAAGTGGAAGGGCTGAGATAAAAGATTAATCAATACACTTCACCGTTGAGGTACAAATGAGTGTGTGCAATGTGGGGATGGACTTTCAAGAGTGTTCTATGTACGTTATTGAACATACTGAATATGCCTTAGGGTATTTGAACCCTAGAAAACAGTCTAGAGGGAACATATTTTTTTCTTTCATATGACTTGAGAAGATTTCAATAAAAATTGACTTGGATATGTAAAAGCCCCCACTGTTTAACTGAGGAATATTAGGTCTACAGTGTTTGGTTCAGTGACGTGTACTGCATCGTGTGTCAGCAAATCCACATTACTCTCTTATCAACGTGCTGTCCAAAGAAAAGTTTGCCCTTGAAAGACACTTGAAAGACTCCAAACTTTTTAATGTATTTTTGAAAACTTGGATAGTTTTTCTGGGTGTTTGTATTCTAGCAATGATTTTATTTATTTATTTTTATGTCTGCAATGAAATTTTACATAAAATGACATTTGAAATGCAAAACTCTTTTATTTTCTTTTCCCCACAGATGAAATCATGCATCAGGATATCAGTCCCCTCTATGCTGCAGATATTCAAGACCAGTTAAAGAAACAATTTGCTTACCTGTCAGGTAAGACTGTGGTATTCCCTCCTATAGACATTGCTTAGATATGTGGTTCAGCCTGTTTTGCTTCCAGTTTCTGAGGTCTCTTATAGGATAAACTTATCTTTTATGTGCAATTAAAAATGCAGACTATCAAGAGTTGTTAGGTAAAGATTTATTAAAAGAAGATTTTTGGTTTAAGTATAATAAAAAGTTTAAATTATAGTTAATTTTCCCATATTCAGATTAATGGAAGGGAGTTGAGGGTAGGATGAAAGAATTAATGGCTCAGAATAAAGAAGGAAGTGCTGATGAGCCCAGTAGAGGAACGTGTCGTCTCCTGTAGTCAGCAAGTGCTCGCAGCTAGAACAGGGCTGAAACACTGATTTAGAGCTCTCTGACCTAACTCAGCTCTCACTGAGAACTGGAGAGTGGTATGTGGATGTGTTGATAGTTGCTGTGGTCTTGCAGTCCTCAGTCCACAGCCTCACCTGCCACTGGCTCTGCTGTCAAGTTTGATAGTGAAACCTAAGCAGACACCTTGGTCTTGACTGAAGTGATGGAGTGAGCACCATGGTACCACATTCCCCTGCAGCCTCAGTGCTGGGGTCAGGCGTGTGTAACACTGGGTTCTAGACAGGGTTTTTGGCTTGATTTCACCCCCTGCTTTCTACAAAGGACTCTGCTTTTAGGTGTAAATCTGTCTCTAAAAGCAGCACAGTCATGTTCCCACAGCAGAGAGTGTCTTTGCCCCTTGATAACCCGTGCCAGGTAGGTGATGGGGGCCAGTGTTTGTACCATGCAACCAGGACCAGGCTGAGCTTGGTCCATCTTGATGGTGGAACCATGCCTGGCTGATCATGAGTAAAGGGAGATAGTGCCTCTGCTCACTGCTCAGGCTGTGGGGCAGGTGTCTGATAAGCTGCTGAGTTTGTTTTCAGCCTGTAAAGCAGGTGTGCAGCAGTGATCTTGCTGGAGAACATGAAAGGCTTTGCAGAGCTGCCCTGCCTGCTTCGGAGTAACAGAGACTGACCTCTCTGGGCTGATGCTGGGCTTTATGACTGTTCCCTCTTCCTTTGAATCCTTCCCTGCAGCAGATCAAGAGACACCGGGGAATGAAGCAGTCTACTGCTTTGCTTAGCAAGAGCTCATTGAACCTTGTTGCACTCATAATTAACCTTTAATTATCATTTATTCCTGCCACACAAGCTAAACTAAGTGTGGGTCTGTGGGAGTGCAGTGTTTTCTATGAGGTGGTGGTAGCACTTGGAAATAAGGTTATGCTGTTGATGAAGGTGGCTGCTCATGCTCCATTTGAGGCTCAAAATCCACAGTTCTTTTCTGGCAGTTTATCTTTTCTGACATTCCAAGCTCTTCCTTCTTATTCAGGGCAGAAAATGGCTCGTATTAGTGTTATGCAAGAGTTGTCTTATGGAGGAAAGCTGGAAGCAGGGTTAACGTGTTGCCCCTCTGAAGTGAGGGGAGGAAAACTGGTGACTGCAGTAGATGAATAATATTTCATTGGGTCCAACTGGAGATTATTCACATCTTAAGATAATTGAGCTTGCACAGCCACAAGCGTCTTCAGCACTCATTACATCCACCGTGCAGTGGAGCTTAGTAAGAGCAGCCGTTCCTCATTCTATATTTTTCTGTTTATTCACTCTCCTGTCTACTAGTCTGGTTTGTTTTCTTGAAATAGGACAGCTGCATTGCTGTGGACTATGACTATATTCTCTGTTAGTTTTTATTATTCTTGGGCAATTTGACTACTAGGCATTTTCATTTCACTTTGGACTTCAATTTTTTTTATCCTAATATTTTCATGTAGGGCACTGATAGTTAATTTTCTGTGCTATACCAAGCAGTGGTGTTATGGGTTTTGTGAACAAAGGATCAGAGCTAATATCCTGATACTCAGTTTATGTACAGTTTGTTTGTCTTTGGCTTTACTATAATGCCATTTAAGATGTTCACAGTGTGTGTAAAGATGATGACTTCGCTTATTACTAAGTTGCCTTGGCAATAGAATCTTAGGGTGTGGCATAAAACTCAGGTTAATGGAAGTCCATAGATTACAAATATTTTTGGTGAATAGGATCTTTGCAGGTATGGTGAATTGCCTAATGTGTCAGATGAATTTCAGGTTTTAGGTTTTGTTGGTTTTGGTTTTGCTTTTTTTAACAGCAATGTGACACGTACTTGAGAATCACTTTTGTTTCTCTAATAGGATGTATCTAGGTCTCATGGGATGCTTGCTTGAAGAGTGAATGAAACCTGGGCTGCTGCTGTGACTGAAGGCTGTAGCCCTTCCCAAGCTGCTTTCTGTGTTTTAGTCTAAATTGGGGTCACTTCTTTCTCTTGGTCTCTTTTCCTCTGCAGGTACAAAGTAATCTGTGTCCCTTATTCTGCTAGAATATAACGTAAATGCTACAGAGGTGTCCAAATGAGGCTTGAAATGAAACAAAACTCAGTAAAAACTTGAATTAATGCTTCAGTTTTGCAGGGAATATGATGAAGTGCAATGAGATCAAGGTGCTCGCTGCTCCTACGGATGTTGAAGGCTGTTGAAGCAGTGAGTCTGCAGTCGTGTGTTCAGCTTAAACCTAAGGAAGGGGCAAGCTGGGGATGAGCTTTTTAATCAGTCATTCACATAACAAGTTCATAAACCCTGAAGTTAATATTTTACCTCAGGCCCAGCTGTTTAGTTTTTCCCTTGGTGTTTTCCTTTTCAGTGGAAGAAAGTCCTTATCTCTGAAAGAATTATTGCTCTCTTTGTTGTTGCTAGGCTGTATTAAACATCTTCTCTACTTGGTTCACTGTTTTACCTGTCCTTTCTTCCTTGATTTAGTATTTATGCAACCACTTTTTCTTCTGCATTGCAAAGAATCTTCTGCCTTTTTTTTTTTTATCCTCATGAAGGACATTGGAAGGTCCATTGAAATGTCTCTGAAAAATGTTTTCCTTCCAGTCTTTCACATTTTATATTTTCTTTAAGTAATTCCTTTTCTCTTTCTTTGACTGGAAAGTTGCTGTGTGACTTTCATGTCCAACTCGGCAACTCTCTGCCATTGCTGTTTGCAGGTATCTTAAAATCAGTGCAGATGAATACAAGCGTACAGACAGGTTGTGTTTGTTTATGTGCATCTTAAGTCCTACAAGCTATGTGATGTGCAAATGAGACTCTTGGCCACCACAAGGACTGAACCAATTATCTCAAATCACTGTCATTTGAATGTCTCTCTATGCATTGAACATCTTCAAACAAGTATTTCATTAAAGGAAATAAAATGCAAGTTCCTGCTTACTTGCATTTTTCCCTATCAATTCATAGTTGTTTTTCTGCAGTTGAAAAAGTTTAGCATTGCTCCTAGCTTTCAAAATACTTAAATCTTTGGTACTTTATCATTCTAATAATCTTCTCCTGGCCAACTTTATTTACTTGTGTGCTCTTGCTCTTCTCTGTGGAAATAACCTGAAAATACCTCACTGGTTAAACTGTTCCCTTTGAAGTGTCCACGGGTGCTGAGTCTGTTTGTAGAATTGCATCAGTTATATAAAAGATTAGCCTGATATTTATTGCTGCTGTAACTTGGGCAGTGTCTATACTGTGTATTGGCAGTAGGAGAGGCATTCCCTAGCACTTTGTCTTGCACAGGTGTAATTCTAACTGCTGGTTTATAGTCACTGTGCTAACTGTCTCTAGAGCTTTAAAAGTAAAGAATAATAAAATAATAATAATTAATAATAATAATAAAGGGGGGGGGGGGGGGGGGGGGGGGTGTCGACCGCCAAAACAATCACCTACAAAAAATTGGAACTATTTTTACCACTAATTATTCTCATTTACGTGGTAAAATTACTTTATTACTTGACTGTAGTTTACATCTAGGGGTATTAAACAACTTGTAGCTTAATCTAATAATTCCATTCCCACAGACTGGGAAAAGTGAAATTACTCATGGGCAACAAATTCAGTGGAAGCCTGCAAACAATTTCTGTGGTACTCAGATATGCCTGCACTTACCCTTCAA
>JANIJG010006243.1:79126-125948 GCA_024611175.1 Megaceryle torquata
AGCCCTAAAAAAAACGCAAACCCCTCAAAAAAAAAAACGGTCTCCGAGGCCCACCAAAAAAAAAAAAGGAAAAAAAAAAAAGAAAGACCCCCCCCCCCCCCCCCCCAAACCAAAAACCACCTGAAAAAGCACAGTTGTTTCATAACTAGGAAATTATAGTCTAGGTAAAGGGACTTTCATGTAAACGTGCCTGCTGTTTGCTTCTCTTGCAGGTGGAAGAGGGGGAGATGGATGCCCTGTTATCACCTTTCCAGACTATCCAGCTTTCAGTGAGATCCCTGAGAAGGAGTTCCAGAATGTCCTGACCTACCTGACAAGCATCCCAAGGTGAGCACCTGTCTAGGAGAAAATACCCTTTTATCTGGTAAGGGATTTTTCCCGTTCAGTCACATGGTTGTGTAAAGGTCAGATCTGGTGTTTAATTAAAGGAAAGGAAAATGCAGCCTGTGGTGCAGTCTCAAGAAGTGTTGATTAGTGGCAGCTGCCTGATGTAGATGTTAGATGAATTGCATAATGCTATTTATATTTCATCTGAAAATTGCTTCCTGGTACGTAGGGATGCAGATTTTGTGATGGATGTTGTCCTCTCGTTGCTTATCTTTGCTGTATCTTAGAGTTGAAATCTTTCAGCTGAAAACCTGTATCATTTTGGCAGGACATGCTGGGTGCTACTCAAGGTTTTACTCGGTGTGAGGGAGTATTTCATAGTTACATACAGAGGTTTGTCCGAACCGCTTGTGCTCTGTTTCCCTGGCTCAGCTGAGTCTTTACAGCACTTCCAAAAATTTGACTGAGGCTTCTAAGCAGGCCCAGTCATTATTCCTGGCCCTCTGACAGGGCAGAGTAGTGTTATCAATGGGCTGCTCAATAAAAAATTGAGATTATTTTGGTTGTTGTTGAATATCTGCTAGGGAATTAAATAGTGGCGTTCAAGATCCTGGTGCAGGTGAGGTAGGCAAGTAGCAGAGTAAATAGCAGTAGTAGTGCAGACCCTAGACTTCAAGAGAACAGACTGTGGACTTATTTGGGGAACTGGTAGATGGGATTCAATGGAAGGCAACTCTGAAGAATAAATCTGATGAGGAAGACTGCCAAGTTTTTCAGGACAACATCCTGTAACAGGGGACTGACCTGGCTGAACAGGGACCTTGTGACTGAGCTGCAGTGCAAAGGGAGCGAACAGGAGGTGAAAGTAGGGACAGGCTAAAAAGAAGGGATAAAGAAACATTGCCCAGACATATAGGGATGACTTTCAGGAAAGTCAAAGCACACCTGCAGCTGAGGGACAAGAAACAAGGAGCATCAAGGGCCACTCATAAAAAGCTCTTGTTTCTTTAGGAATAAACAGGGAAACTGTGGACTGAGTGCTGAGTGGAAGAGAATAACTTTGTGAGAAAATTAAGGAGTGATTCCTCTCAAAATGTACTTTTGGGCACAGGAAAGAAGGTGGTGCTGAGGAGTAGCCAGCATGGGTTAAACAACAGTAGTTGTGCTTGACTAACCTATTTTTGTGATGAAATTACTGGATGTGTGAATGAGGGGAAGCTGTGCGTGTCTTTTATCTCACCTTAAGCAAGACTTTCAACAGAAATCTCTCCCAGCACCCTTGTTATCTACTTTGAGTTATTACATTTTGACAGGTGGGTTGCTGGGCAGGTGAGAAACTGCTTGGATCATCCAGCTTAGAGTGGTTAATGGCTCGTGCTCTGCCTGGGGGTAGAGTTCATCAGGGAACCATACCTATCCCTGCCACCTGACATCCTTGAAAAGGATCTGGAGGAGGAGGAGGTGGAGTGCCCTCTCATCACACTTGTGGATGAGAAACTAGTGAACCAGTCAATATCCTTGAAGGGAGGACTGCCATTCAGAGGAGCCTGGGCGTCAGCTGGAGCTGATGTGCAAGGAGAGCCTACAGGATCAGGGCTTGCTCAGCTCTGGGAGGGAAAGCTGTGGGGGCCTAACAACCACCATTCCCACCAACCAGGGGAGATGCCAATGGGCTCCTCACAGAGGTGGGCAGTGGGGAAAGGCAGGCCCGGGGTGTGAATGGGAAAAGAGAAGTTCTGACCTAGATATAAGGGGGGGGGGGAGGAATTGTTGCTGGAAGAATAATGAAGCACTGAGAAAGGCTGCCAGGAGAAAGCTATGGAGTCTCTGTCCTTATTGGTTTTCAAGACCTGGCTGTATAACACCCCAAACAACCAGGTCTGAATTTGGACTTGACCATGCTTTGGGCAGGAACTTTGACTAGAAACCTCCTGAGACCCCTTAAAATCTGGATCATTGTATTAATCAAGAGATCTCTTTTATGGCTTTCCCAAACTGAGCTATATAGCTCTCCCAGATTAAAACCTCTTAAAAATACAGGTTGTATAACAGTGATTAAATGGTGGTCTCGAGGCATTCTGTGTTTTTTGCTGACAGCAGTTGGTGCAACTCAGCATAGACCATGCTGAATTCAAATTTGGAGCTAGTCATGTCAGACATCCTTCATGCACATGTGTGCTTTTGTTTACTGTGCCTGCATGCAGAGGAATAGTAGTATTCTTGTAAAGGTCTTTCCTCTTCATTACTTTGTGAGGGGAATACTGGTTATACACAGCACAGTTCTGGGAGGTGCTCTCCTGGTTGTACATGTGCATCCCTAGTTTATCAGGGATTGGAGCTGTGAAGCTAATAGCCAACTTTTAAGTTTTCTTTGTTTATCCTTGTGTTGGTTAAACTGCATAGTGCTAAGCATCCCTTGATACTATCTTTCTTGGATACTGTTATTGCAAATAATTAGATATTAAATTCACATCTGCTCCTCCTTTTGAATGTCCTTGGTGGTTCACTTCGTGGTGGCCCATTGAACTACTGCACAGTGTGGGGTTTATGTGAGAAATTCTGATCAGAACAAACAGCATCTGGTGCTGGGAGGGAGCACTGAGTGCATCCCAGAGCATCAGTTTAGCAGGAGCATGTTTTTGGTAATTAAAAGTCTAGCAGCAGATTTTTTCTGGAGGTTTTTCTGTTGGTTTCCCCTACCCAACAATAGTTACTCTGTGTATTGAGCTAGAAGTGGTCATTCTTTAAATCTGGTTGTTATTGTAGGATTTTCTTGTTTCTTTAACTTCTAATTCTTTAGAAAGGGATCACTGTTCTGTGTAAACAGAGATACTGTACTCTTCACATCTAGTCATCTAGCCTATTAGCTATTATGAATATACCAATACCTCATGAGGTTCAACAAGGCAAACTGCAAGCTCCTGCACCTGGGTCAGGGCAATTCCCTGGTATCAATACAGGCTGAGGGATGAAGGGATTGAGAACAGCCCTGCAGAGAAGGACTTGGGGTTACTGGTGGCTGAAAAGTTGGACGTGAGCTGGCAATGTGTGTTCACAGCTGAGAAGGCCAACTGTATCCTGGGCCTCACCAAAAGCAGCGTGGCCAGCAGGTCGAGGGAGGTGATTCTGCCCCTCTGCTCTGGTGAAACTGCACCTGGAGTGCTGTGTCCAGCTCTGGAGTCCCCAGCAGAAGAAAGACATGGACCTGTTGGAGTGGATCCAGAGGAGGCCACAAAAATGATCAGAGGGCTGGAACACCTCTCCTGTGAAGGAAGGCTGAGACAGTTGGAGTTCAGTCTGGAGAAGAGAAGGTTCCAGGGAGACCTTATTTTTGTAGCCTTTTGGTATTTATACTTTTTCTGCAATAAAAATGAGGACGGTCAATTTAGCAGGGCCTGTTGTGACAGGACCAAGGGGTAATGGCTTTAAACTAAAAGAGCGTGGATTTAGACTGGATATAAGGAAGAAATTTTTTTTTATGATGAGGGTGGTAAAGCACTGGCCCAGGTTGCCCACAGAGGTGATAGATGCCCCCACCCTGGAAACCTTCAAGGAGAGGTTGGATGGGGCTCTGAGTGTTCTGATCTAGCTGAAGATGTCCCTGCTTACTGGAGGGGGTTGTCCTTTGGATTAGATGTCCTTTAGAAGTCTCTTCCAACCCAAAACCTTCTATGATTCTATGAATACCTTGGTAGAAGGGTGATAACACTTCCAATTCCACCCAGTAAATATAATGCCACTGCTAAGATGCTGATAGATCTGGGACCTTTCTGTGCCTGAGAACTGCTATGGTCTCAAACGGCTGAAGATGTCTCTGGCATCTTTGCTACCAGTGCTATGAGCTTACAATGTAAACCTTTGCTCATGAGCACTTGTGCAGTTTTGCAGGATTAAATAAAAACAAAACAAACCAGAAATGGCACTAGCCAGATGTCAGCATACATCCCCTTATAAAGTAAGTCTTGCTAATGATGTTATTGACTGCCTGTACCCCAAAGAGGGGCAATACTGTAATTTTCCTTGAATTGTGATATTTCTAGTGCTATGAGATGTGACATGAGGTAGGATTTTTACTCTTACCTTGGTTCAAGGGCTAGAATTACAAATGCTCTTTTGTATGCTCTGGAAACTACTTTGGAGGGAAGTGGAAGCAGTTAATTATTTATGTTATAAGTTTATTAAAGAGGTGTAAGGTGTACAGATTTACAGGAAGGATAAAAATGCAGCCCACAGCTTTTATGCGCGGTCTGCCCTCCAGATCAGTGTCACTTAGCTTATGAAATACGTAACTCTGTCTTTCGGCTGGTTTGATTGACTGAGGAGAAGTGTAGAGCAAGGACTTGCTGGAGCCCCAGCAGTTCTTCAGAAAACCACTCGTGCTACTTGGCCCCATAACAAGACTCCTAATCACAGCGAGGGGTTGGCAGCAATAACTCAAAGCTCATTGTCTGTCTGCCTGTATTCGCATGTTAAGGGAAATGATATTTCATGGGAACAACAGTGAGGAGCTACTAAGAGCCTCATAGAGAGGACCTTTCTGTGCTCTACACTAGAGTTGTTCAATAAAATATTTACTGGTATAATAAATCCTAGCAGTGGCATCAGGTTTGTTCACAAGTGATAGTAGTAGTCTTGGTAATAAGACTAGTTTAGGACTTTGTCAAAAGAAGAAAGACTGAAAGCTCTTAACCTACCTTTGTTATTCCCTCAGATTTTATAGCTAAAAATGACCTCGTCCCCTTTTACCGCATTCTTGTCCTATGCTATCTAAACACTGAGTTTTGCAAGCTTTTTCTGTGTAAACTTTCTCCTTTTCATAGTGAACTTCAATCACAAAAAATTCAGTATCTCATGGGGCACCTTGTATTTAGGAATGGAATTATTGCAATTTGCATTTTACCCTCTGATGTGACCATGGAGTAGAATTAGTGCAAATAGAGCTATCAGCAGGTGCTCAGATGTGTAAATGCCTGATAGATGAGGATGTTATAAAAGGAGACAGGGGAAAGAGAATACCTCATTTTAATTTAAGATGCTCAGTTAACCCCAGTGCCACTGTACATCATTAAGCAGAGAGCTGAACCATCTTCTTCAGGTGGGTGGTGTTAAGGTTGCAAGGTAAATTCATGTTCTGTAGACAACTGGATAAAATACAGTGACTACTGTATGGTTTGGAGTAATCTCAAAATACTTGGTACAGTTTGTTGATGTAGTGTGCAACAACAGTCGTGTACTGTGTGTAATTAAAGATTGCTGCTTTATCAGCAACAAACGATGGGTTAATGGTGAGTACTAGAGACAAGGGAAGATTACAGCTAGTCCTTTTAGAACTTACATCTCATTACCAACATGGCTGTTATATGTAATAAAGGTATACATATAATACTTTTTACTTTTAGCAGCTGGTATTTTTTTATCATTATTGAAAGTACAAGGTAAAATTGTATTAAAAATGTGAGAATTCTGTTAGAAAGATTTTTTTTATTTTTATTTTTTTCCTAAGGTCAAGTGATTTTGGGGTTTATACATATAGTACCCAAGATGAAAGGAGAATCCATGGCAGTATATAATGTACCTAAGGCAATACTTACTAGGAAGTATTTTAACTAAAAAGATTAATTGGTACAAATACTTTATGCAAAGTATGGATTCACAGGAATTAAGAGTTCCTATCAATGGAGTCACTGAATAAAGTCGTATCTGTGGATAAGTGTCTGTCAGAGGTGAGCTCTTTCGATTCAACTGGGTTTCGGCAGAGGACAGTGAGCCAAATCTTGCATCTATTTGAGATGCTTTGAGGACACTTTATAATGTCCATGTAGCTGATCTGATTCCCTTTCTGCAGAGAAGAATGTCTCCTGTTACTTCACTGTATGAGTGCTTTGGGGATTGCTGCTGAGCTGGGCAGAAAAAGGAGATCACACAGATCAAGGCTGTCTCACCTCTTAGCTGAGTAAAAATCTGACTTCCGTACCCAGTGTACATCATTCTTACTGCAGAGTGGGAGAGGCATCTGTGAGCTCTACCTTTTACATCTTGCATATACAGAGGGTGGAGGAAGAATATTCTATTCAGGTTTTCAACAGGTTCCTGAAATAGCTGCCAACTATACCCTTCAGAAGTCATCTCAGGGCATTCAGTATTTTCTTCTTTTTTTTCCCTTTATTTTGAAAGTATTTTTTCCTCTTTATCCTAGTAAATAGGCATTTTAAGATTGGCAATGTACTCTGAAGGCACATGTTATTCATACTTCTGTCTATCACAGCTGTCAATCTGAACGAATTTTATTAACTTGAAGTGTGTACACATTCTTGGAATATGAATTTACCAAATGTGGGGTGTATCATGAGAACTTGGTCCAAAAGAAATTAATGGATAATTGAGTGGTTAAAAAAATCCAGTCTTTTTTTTTTAACATATGTTTTTGTTTCTGGTTAGTTAGCAGTTTCTACTGCAATTAGAAAAAAAAATATGCTGTATGAGAGGAAAAAAAGGATATAATTTTAATGCTTTTCTTCACTGAGCATATAAGTTAATCTCTGAACAAAGCAAGGCAGCTAAAATTCTTGTGGTCAAAAGAGAATGGAAAATTAATATATTCATTTTAACTATAAAGTTCCTTTCAAGAGAAATAAGAAATAGTGTAGATTAAAAAATTCAGAACAGGCTTTGATGGCCAGTTTGAGGCCCACACTGCTGATTAAATGTAATACACAGGCCTTCTTTTACTTGTGTTCAGACAGAACCCTGTACAGAGTCTTTTTGTAATGTCCTTGTGCCCAACTGCATGATCTTGATCATATCTCAGGTTAACTTGGTGTGTTCAGCAATTTCCTGTTTTGAAAGCTGTGCCTGTTGGTTTCCTGCTTGGGAGAACATCTCCTTCTTTGAGATCTGTATGGTTTACAAACGCTTGAGCACCGCGTGGCCTTCGAAGAACTCCTGTTGTTTCTGGTACCGTCTGGTGTTAGAAACTCTGGAGCCATCCTGTCCAAGTAACAAAACAGAACAAGATGATCTCCTAAAATGTTGATGTCTGCCAGTTTGAATTTCAAGTAGACCCTTCCTTGTTAACTACACCACCTCCCCATTGTTTGGGATAACACTGGAAAACTGAAAAGGAAATGTCTGTGCTAAGCCTTCCAGGGGGTTTGGATCTGAGAAGACTTTCACTAGTGCAGGCACCATAAAGCATGACAGGATGGATTTAGGTAGGGCTCAGAAGAACATGCCACAGCATGGCATGGGAGCTAGCAAACCTTGGTGTGAGGGGCACTGGAGAGCACAGGGATTGCAGAGCTCGGCCGGTCTCCTCAGCATAGATCCACCACTGGATCTGGAAGCAGGGGCAGCAGTGTTGGGGTAATGCTGTGTTTTGAGCTGGTTAAGTCCCTCGGGGTCCAGGCTGACCTTGTGAGGCGCCAGTGTGGGAAGATAACCACGTGTGTTTTCTCATGATCTGCAAACTACATGGGCAGCCACCACTAGCTAAGAGTTAATTGCTTTTGTTTTATAGAGTGCCAGGGGTGAACATCACCACATAATGGGTAAGTGCCAAAAAACCAGACTCCCTAACAGTTTGCACTGAAACACTGAGCAACAGCTTTGCAGCTTGAGAGTTTATTTCTGTCAGCTGTGCTTCATTTCCATGCTCCCCTCTTTGTCGTGTTACAATCCAGGCTGAAGATGTGGAACCTGTACCCTGCTGTTACCTTGGCAGCCCCTCAAATTTGTCAGTGAGAACATCCCAGGACTTCCAGCAAAATCTGTCGTGCTGTGCGTGCCTTTCCTTTCTCAGAGCACAGCTGCCAAACAGTTGTAAATGCCATATGTTCCTGCAAGCAGAGGGGAAACGTACAAGCTTAGGTTTGAAGTAAGAGCATTACATCTTAAAAGTGGTAATCTGAAGCTTTTGTGTCAGATACATAGTTTGACAAGATTAGATCAAAGCTCAACACATTACTTAGAGTCTAAATTCTTGCCAGGTTTGGAACAATTTACACTTGTTTTGATGTCCACCTTGCAAATGTCTTAAACTTGTTTTAAAGCTCAGCTCTGTTCAGGCAAAGCCTTTTTAGTCTTTAAATCCCACTTACACCTCCAGGGCTTAGAGGATTTGAATAGTAGTCACTGTTCAGTGGTAGGCTTAGTCTGCTATCAAGACAAAGTAAATTAAGCAATGTTAAATGGTGAAAGTTAATGACTAAAATGCTGGGTCTCCCAAAGGAGTTTTCATTAGTGCAGTCTCAAGTTCAGAGAATTTAACACTCTGTTTAAGTGTAATCTCATCTTTCTAAAACAAAACATGAGGCATTCCAGATAAAGTTGTGCCAGTGCTTTATGCAGTGGTATTAATGGTTGTTGCAGGGTGCTGGAAATACGTGTAATGCCAATATCATAATTCTGAATAGATGTAAAAATATTTTTATGGCATTGGACTTAGCTCTAAAGTGGGGATCGCGTGGGCTTTCTGTTTGCTGATATTTACTTAAGCTTAACCAATGTGGAGCCCTTTTGCCTTTATTGACATCCTTAATTGACCGTCCAAGGGTAGTGTGGCCTACTTCAGCCATCTGTAGTTAAGTCTGAATGAGTTCTCAAAGTTATCCTTCTTCAAACAGTCCTTCCAAAAGCAGCTCTGTAGGACCTGAAAAAATTACACTGTTTTTTTTCCATTTAGAAAATGAAAACTCTTCCTTAAGACCTGTTTATTTCATTCATTTCACACACTAAAAGACAAAAACATTGTCTGTTAATGATTATTTCTTTTACCTGCAGAAACACATTAAAGCCATTCTGATTTTAAGTTGTAGGGTCCCTTGGTGGAATGAAGCTTGCTAAGTTACCATAAGACAAAGCTGATGGGTACCATGGAAATCAGTGCACGTGGTACAAGCAGATGTCCAGGCTCAGGCAGATGATGATGCCTGGGCACTTATTTTTAACACTGGCTACATTCCCTCAGCTTCCCCTCAACTGCACAAGCTTTTTGGAGCAGAAAGAATGTCAGCATATATGATGGAATATAGCCAGCATTACTGTACTCCAATTAGTCATGTTTATTTTAAGGAGGAATTGGCTTGCAAGTCAGATAGGACCCAGAGTAGCATAGGAGATAAAGGAGCTATAGGGACCAGTCGAGGGAGATACTGATGCCTGTGTCTCTGAAGCTGAGGGAGGAAGGAAAAGAGAAATCATAGAAAGTTTTGGGTTGGAAGGAAACTTTAAAGGTCATCTAGTCCAACCCCTGTACAGTGAGCAGGGACATCTTCAACTAGATCAGGTTGCTTAGAGTCCTGTCCAAGCTGATGTTGAAAGTTTCCAGGGATGGGGTAACCTGGGCCAGTGTTTTACCACCCCCATTGTAAAAATTCCTTCCTTATATCTAGTCTGAGCCTCCCTTCTTTTAGTTCAAAACCCTTTGTCCTGTCACAACAGGCCTTGCTAATGTGACTTTGTATGCTATATAAATTGGCATTCTTTTATATAAATAAGGTGTCTACCAGTGCTGCTTATTTGGCTGAGGAACGCAAGCAGTGCTTGAGACACAAGTGTTTCATGTGAACGTATTTGGATTCCTATCTCTCAATTTCAAGGGACTACTGCTGTGCAAGATAAAGACCTTTGGGATCAGGGCTTGAGAGCAGCTCTCCTGGTAGTCAGTGAGTTGTCACTCACTTCATTGACATTATGTCTCCAGTAGTAGCCCATGTTCCTTGCGGGTTCTTGCTTTGTGAGCGGATGCAGTGAACTTTTGCTGTCACAGTCCTGTAGTGGCTGGAGGATTTTCAGATCAGAGGTAGGGCTGCAAGTAACCACACATGGTTTTCTGGGCTACAGCTGTGTGGTTTGCATGAGACCCCTTAGACAAAGCTCTTTGAAGTTGCTTTTATTATTTTGATTCCTGTTGATGTGGCCTTTAGGATCTCCTGTCACTGACAGAGCATCGTGTGTAATTATCTTGCCTATGCTTCTAAAGTTTCAAAGGGCATGTTTATGGTGGTGTTCTTCCCACCTGTATGATTCTGCTCATATCTTCTGCCTCACGAGCAAATTGTAACCACTTGCCTATCATGGCTTTTATTTATGCCACTTCACAACCCAACGCTCATCTAAAGTCATCTTGCTCGCTTGTGGTGAGGTCCTAAAATCAGTTTTGTGCGTGTGATGATTCCACAATCCTAAGAAAACTGGAATACAGTATGAGTGTTTGCAGACACTAATAAGAACTACTAAGAGCTGAGACTAAAAGTAAGCATAATAGGAAAGGGAAGAGAGAAGGTTTTCATCAGCGGTACTCAGGAGAAGATTTAGGGAGAGTTAACTGCAGGGTGGAGAAGGAGAAGAAAAAAGTGCGTAGTGGAGGGAAGGAAAGGCATCAAATTTCTTATCTAAACCTTATCAAATATTGAAACTTCAACAGGTTCACCTCCAACACAAAGGCTCAGATTTTCTTCATTTCCAGTGCAGCTTCATCTGTTTCTCTGAAGGGAAGGCAGTAACTGTCAAAACCAAAGTAAAGAGAAAGTCCAAATACTCTACTTTGATTGTGCATTTAAAAATCCATCTATTCACAGAATTCCAGTGTGGAATGAAAAGATGTTGCAATAGTACGCACGTTCTTGTATCCATAGTGATTTAGGTGGTTGGTTGGGGTTTTTGTTGTGGTTTGGTTTGGTTTGTTTGTTTTTGTCTTCCCCCCCCCCCCCTCCCCCTTTTGGGGGGGGGGGGAAGAGCAGTTTTTATTTCCCAAATCAGATTTTAAATGTAAGAATCAATGAGAAATGGTGCCTCCTTGCTTACAGGTTATGACTCTGCTGTGGAATGTCACAACATCAGCTGTGTTGGGTGAAATGCAGCTGTTTCTGCCAGGAGCTTAATATATAATGATTTTTACTTGGCATTCACTGACTTTGCTCAGACCACTAGAGGCTGCACTTGTATAGTAGCATTTCTGAGTGTCATTTTAAATTTCTTTTGCTGGAATTCCTTCTCTTTCCTATAGTTCTTCATGAACACTGATCAGCCTTTAGTATGAGTTGAGTAGGTTTTTCCTTTTGCAGTTAAAGATCCCTGAGCTGACTGAGAGGGCCCAATAATGTAATATAACAAAATCTTCTAGATCGGTAGCCTTTTGTTGAGGCCCAGTACAGGTAATCACTAGTTAAAGACAGTAAGGAGTAGATGACAAGTTTTGTCCTTGATTCTGGAGAATTAGATACAGCAAGATAAATGCGGTGCAGTGACTTCCACACCAAGTACCACCTTTAAGTTCGGCACCTCAGGAGGTTTGAGGTGAGCCTGTTCCTTGGGCCTGTGTTCTGTGGTTGTTTTCCCAAGGAGATCGGAAGCAATGGACACGTCCTCTCAGCTGCAATTCCTGCACTAGCTGACTTCAGTGGTTGTGGCTGAAGAGATGTAAGTTACAAAAGCTAAAGACAAAACAGTATTGCTAATTCCATCTGAAATTGCACAGAAGTTGTTCATTGTCTCATTCCCTCTTGAGTCCTGAGTGTAGTGCCATGTGCCAAGAGTAGACCACACTCATAACTTCTGGTTTTCCTCATAAAGGAAGCTGCTGGAGTAAGAACTGATATCTGACTGGTTACACACCTCAACCAAAAGTGATTCTCGCAAGTAATCTGAACTGAGGTGTCAGGCCCACAGTTTGAATTGGAACCAAAATATCGTGCCAGTTTGCTTTAGGGGCTCGGGAAGTCTGCTAGGTAGCCAAAGGGTTTCATCTGGATGTTTGTAAATGTTATGTTCATAAATGTTACCCTTGTTAGGAACAGTTCTGTTCTCAGATGTGTGCAGAACTTGGCACCAAACTGCTATTTTCTGTCAAACCAATTAAATGTCACAACAGCATCATGCAATTGTATATTCAGGGAATATGTTTTCATTCTACTTATTTTCCTGGCAGCTTGTTTCTTTGCCACTGACATCTCACTACCAATACAAGCCTTAAATTTTCTGTCATAAAAGTAGAAAAGTTTGCTAATTCAGTGCAAGTGTAGTTAGTGGGAAGGTATTAAGGGCCCAGCTTTCAGAACACTTCCAACCTGTCTTAGGTGTGTAATCGCTTCATGATTTGTATATGGCAGATTTGGAATATCATTTAAAACACTGGTGTTAAGAAGGTTTGTAGATGCTTTTATTATTTTTATCCAGGCTATTCTTCAGTTGAATGTTTTTAAATACTAATTTAAGTGCAAGTTTCTAGAAAACACGTAAGTAATATCTGAAATAGCAGCAGCATTACAAAGCAGTATTCTTAGGTAGGATGTTAAGACCGAAAGGATCACTTAGCAATAGAAACTAGAAATTTCATTGTCCAATATAGAGCTCAAATAATGTCTGGTTTATAGGTCTTTTTCAGTTCCTAATGCCTCCAAAATGATTTAATCAGGCAGCTTCTACAGGGAGGCTGGGTATCCTGGGATATAAAAGCCAGTGATATCTGAAGTTTTCAAACTGGAGTTTTGTGGAGTGTCATATATTCTCTTATTTCCTTCATTTACTCAAGAAAGCCCAAGACCACTTTCTTCTCCTTAGAGATTAAGGCCTTCCTAACACTGGAATCCATAATCTTAAACTCACTTGGATAGTAAGAAAGAAGCTGTCATAAGATAAAAATACTTGAAGAGCAAGCGAGTTCTTCAACATATTATCTGACAGTCTTCTAGAGCATATAAAGGCCACTAAGGAGGAGGATCTTCTCTGCTTCCATTCATTGCTAGGGCATTAGTGGTTTCTTTCTTTTATTTTTTCTTTTTCTTTTTTTTTTTTCTTCTCTAATATGTGAAACATGATTGAAAAAGAGTTCTTGTCTCCCCCTGACTCCCCAGTAAGTCATTCCTGGCAGCCAGCAGGAGAGATGTAGATATGGCCTTTGAAGAGTCTCAGGTTCAGTCAGTTGCAATGCCTCAGAAAATATAGGATGCCAAGTTTCTCTTGGGAAACAATAACCTTGCTAGTATCTGGTTTCCAATAGTCTTGTTCCTAAGCAAAGTAACAGAGAATGCTGTTCTTGATTACTTTAGCTTGTTTGCTGATGCGTGAATATAGGATGGCTTCTGACTTCAAAGAGCGATAGCTGCTAGAAGCATTTTTATCATGGGGGCATGATGGGAATGCTTGGTGATCAAAGTGTTCATAGCCCTGTGCTGGAGCTGCTGGACTGTCACATTTTATATGCTGAACCTGTTTGAGCTCCAGCTTGTGTTTTTCTGCAATAGGTATAAAAGTCTATCTCTTTAAGATTTTTCTAACTTTATTTTATGTTTAAAGAGCTGGTCCACATAACCCCTGTGGCATGCCCAGCATAAGCCAAACTGCTGTATGGACAGAATGGGCAATACTATTCCTAAGATGATCTGCCACCATATCTTGAATATTTGCCTTTGTGGTAGTATGGCCAGTGATGGGTGGATGGGCCAATAGCACAGTCCTTCCTGCATGGCCCTACGTGTTGCATGACAAAAAAGACCAGGGTTTGCAAGCAGCCTGAGACCCCTCATCTCTTCAAGCAATGTGTGCGTATCACTGATGAACATTAGTGGTCAGTGATGAGCTACAGAGGGTGAGTAAGCTTTAAGAATGGGTGGTACCAGGGATCTGAAGACGGCTTCAGTTGCTTATAATGCATGTTGTTGCAAACATCACCTTGGTGCTCTGCTCAAAGCAGTAATTCTTCACTGAATGTGACTGAAGTCCTAATATCAAAATAGCTGTTCAGCTATTGAGAGCAAGAATTTCTAGTTATTTTGTATGTACAAGCAGAGGTAGTCAAGGTAAGGAACCATTCTGAGTGTAGTATAAGCCAACTGTCTCATAATGAGGCTTTAAAACTTAAATTAACTTTTATTATACCGTAATTATTTAACCTAAAATGCTACACAGCATTTCAAACCTGCAAAAGTTCAATACTACCCAGTCTCTGCGATGAACTGGAAGATTTGCTTTGCTTTGTTTGCAGTAGAGTGATGTATACGAGCAGTTTTCATACAGCAGTGTAGAAGCAATAAGAATGTATTTGTGTAGCAGTTGACACCACCCATACTTTGGAGAAATGCAAGGATGTCTCGGATGACGACTATGTAATTGCTTCCACACTCCCCAGAGGGAAGTTTCCTTCTGCAGTCCTATGTACTGTAGGCTTTCCCACCCTTTCCCCCAGGTGCATGAGCTCACAAGTCTTGCAAACAAGAGGGAGATGTCCCCATAATCTAAAGCTGAGGAGTCACTAAGTGGAAAATTCAGTTCTTGCTCTACACATTATGTGGAGAAGTCGGTGCTTGTTGGGCAGCCACTTCAACCTCACTGTATTACCTTCTCCAAATGGTGTTACACAGGCTTCCCAAGATGGAAGGAGGGGACTGAGCAGGAAGTCTACCCTCTCCTGTTTTCTTCTGTCTTTTGCGGCCACTGCTTTCTACCTTTGTGATGTGGTTTTTGTGAGTTTGCTGGACATATTTCCTGCAGAGCAGGCAGCATTTCTCTGCCTTTCTGAAAATGTCCTGTTCTTTGTGCTAATGAATAAACAGAAGAACAGAGCTTATCTCATGATGTATTTTGTGTGTGTGTTAGGAGGGAAACAAAGGAAGGAAATACTAAATCTGAATTACAAGCTTATATAAATGATGTTTCAGAAAGTACAGCGGATACAAGTTAACGCGTTAAAGAAAACGGAGATTGTAAGGGAAATGTTAATTAATAGGCAGGTGCTTCTGCTAAAGTTGTTTGCTGCTTCTGTTTCTCACTGTAAGGGTTGGTTTCCAGGTCTCACCTGAGGTTTTGGTTTAAAGTTTCCAGAACCACTGAATCACAATGATTCGGTAAACCAGACAAAGTTCAGCCACAATAGCTTAGTTACAAGAAGCCAGGGAACAAATCCACTGTGCTTTTCCACCACTGAAACGGCCTTTTGTTTGAGAAGCTCAAGGGTCTCTATCCTTTGGTCAAGGACTTGGACTTGACGCTTAGCAGAATAATGGCTTTTGTGTCAAGGAGATACCTTGAGAAAAATCTGGCTAAATCCCAGGTCACAGATGCTCAGTATCTGTTGGATCTGTTGTCAAAATTGTCTCGCTTCATCCTGGGGCTGAGCACGAGCTTCTCTGGTTGCAGAATGAGCTGCTCTAGAGCCAGGTCTGCGAGTCGGAAGAATGGCTCATGGGATGCGAGTGCCGCCTGTTGACAAGATGGCAGTGCAGGCAAGCGGCCCAACTGAACAGGCTGGATCACAGCCAGGGAAGTGCCCACCCAAGAGAAGATGCTGAAAGACTGAGAGGGATGTAGGGTAAGGGAGGCTTAGGTTGGAGGATGAGGAGTCTGAGATATTCAGGAAGGGGTGGGGTGAAAACCAGTTTGGCCATTTGTCCTTACAGTAAAAAATAAATATAAACTTAAGCTCCAAGGCTTTCTGGACTGTTCTTGAGACAAGGCAGCAAGGAATGTGAATGGTTGAAGGGATGAATAGGAGAGACAGATGCAGGTGGTGGTGACAAGTTTGTTGGAGAGTGATATAAAGGCATGAGGTCTGGGCTAAGCTGATGAGTACAGTGCAACTGGAGCAGGGCAGGGGGGTAAAGCTTAATGGGCAGGACAGGCCATGTCCATCAGAGCATGGTCTGCTGAGACATACAGCAGAAGCCAAAATGCTTTACTCTGGTACAAATGGCAGGGGCTGGGGAAGGAATTGGTATTTGGATAGAATGTAATTAATACAGCTGAAGGAAAGAGGGGCAGCTGGCACAGTTAAATCAGGAGCCAAGGGAAAGTTGAATAGCTGCTTGTTACCGAGGCACCACTCATCCTAGGCCCTAAAAGAGAGGAGGGGGTCTTTGCAAACTGTCTTGTAACAATGTGTGCAGGTGTCTGTGGCAGCAGAGAGGTCAGCAGAGCAAGGGTGCACTGGCAAACGGACTTGTTTCCAATATTTACTTCTCTTGAATACATGACTTTGTTGTCTTCATAATGTTCTCAGCTTTGTTGTACACAATGTCTTAGTTTGGGTTTGTTGCTTCCTGTCTATGACTTTCTGGAGCTGGATCCCAGATTCCATAGCCAGCCCTCTGCAGCAAGATGCTGTTGTCAAGATAACAAATATTTTTCTCACCGTGACTGGTTCAGAACAGAGCATTTAAATTTTTTTTTTTTTTAAGTAATCTATATTAATAGAGTGTTAACAGTTTGAAGTAAGGTGCTCAAGACTTTGCCACTGGGTCTCTTCTGGTCAGCAGTGGGGAATCCTGGCTTTTACATCTCAACCTGGAAGGGGGCCACATTCTGAATTATGCCACCATTTGATTCCTCAATTTGATCAAGTGGAAAAAGAAGGCTGGGTAAAGACATCTTTTGGGCTACCTCATAGGTGTGCTTTCCTTTGTTAACTCTCCCACTTAAGTTTAAGCCTTGTCTTTTTTTTTTGTCTTTTTTTTTTTTTTCCTAGAATGATATTAAGCTCTGCTTATTGCCAAGAGTTAAGGCAGTTGATTGACTGTGTGGAGCAGCCATCTAGATTCTCTCTGGGATCCCAGCTGAGCCTGTCTTTGCCTGTGCTCCTGGAGAGAAAGCTGATTGACGCTCTGTCAGAGGCTTTAATTCTATTCCTGTTAAACAGTAATGTCAATAGCTTCTTGAAATATGAGGTGTTGTATTTATGTACTCTGTGGGTTCTGAGGCTATGCTTCCACTGAGGAAGATGCAGAAATTTCAGGACTCCTGGGAAATTCTACTGAGCAGGTGAAATAGCTCTTTAAGAGTCTTAATACTCTCCAAAATCCACATGAACAGCTGTGGTAACAGTTGTAGCACCTTTTTGACTTCTTTCATCCATGTTTAGGTTGTGTGACCCCAGGAGTTTAGTTTGCTACCTGATTATTGTGGAACATGACTTTTATTAGCATTTTACTTTGCTCAGTCAGTAAGGGTTAAAATGGTGGGAACTTGAAAAGGGGAACAGGAAGATGCTAAAATCAGCCTAGATCTCTCTCCTCTTGCCCTTCAAATAAAGAAAGAGAAGGAAGAGGGGAAGCTTTAGTAAATCATGGAAAATTACTGTAGTAGGAAGAACACTGCTCATAGAAAGCCCTGTTTGTCCCAAGTGTTATTCAGGGTTACAAGGCAAGTACTCGGATGTTGTTTATCAGGGTTTTCCTAACCCAGAGGCAAGCCTTAAGTTACGTGCACTGAATGTGGGCAGTGAGGAGTCATTTCTAATATTCTCCTATGTTAAAATGACTGTTTAGCTTCTTTGGAAAGAATGTGTTCTTCCTTGCATTTCTTATGATGCTTTCCCCTAAATATTTAGTCTGCAAATTTGAGAGATACTGCAGTTTTAAAAGAGAGGGGATAGACTAGGAGCCGTGTTTACATTTGTAATTGTGAAGAATAGCTTAAGATGACACATCTGGGTACCTGTGTTCTTCATCCTCCTTAGCATCCTCTTATTATGCTACCTACATAATCTTATAAAGCAAAGCTGGTATTTCCATGATTCAGCAATCTTGAATAAGTGTTTCTGACATTGTTGTGTTAATTTTTATATTATCTTTTAAGCTACGATGATACCAAATAAATGCACAATTTTTTTTCTGCATGTCACAAAATGCAGACAGTAGACTTTGCATCAAATTATCTGGACTGAAAATGTAGCACATATATTAAAAATGACCAAACATATGAGAAAATAACAATCCGAGTCCATCTGCCTTGTATTTGCCTGTCATTTCCATTTTGATTGCGATTGGCTGGCAAGGGCTGCTGCTGGCATTGCACAATTGGCTTAGATGAGGAATTACAAAACAGGAGCAGATCCCTTGACTGGGACTCGGCAGCAGCACATGCAGCTGAGCGCAGGCGAAAAAGAAAGGTCACCCGTACGCAAGGATTTGAGAGCGCTATCTCTCTCACAGATGTTTCCATTCCAGAGGAGCTCATCTGATCTCATTTTTCTTGTCTATGACTTGGAGCGTTTAAATGCCGTAGGGATTTTTCATTGCGGTGAATGTAAAAATACACCTGGGAACAAGTTTGCAACCTGGAGGCAGATGAGAATTTCAGATGTGCGGAGTAATATCGTGGAATGATCAGAAGGATCTGCCTTTTTAAGGAGTTTTAGGTAACAGTGAGAGGAAGACAATTCAAACAGAAGCTTAAAAGCGGATGCAAAAGGAAAACAACTTTGTTTGGATCCTGAATTATACTGAAAGCAGCATGGAGGAGGGATTAGATCAGCACCAAAACGATGGAGACTTAAGGGTTTCATTTTTCTCTGAAGTAATCTCTGTACAAGAAATGTAAAAACTATCATTTGTGAGAGAGAAGAATTCATGATTTGAATATGGTTTGAGGCACTGTGGGACATATTTGGGACTGCTGGATCTTTACAATGGTTTATAGTCTATATTTAAGATCTTTAGATGAAGGTTCTGCACAAAAAGGTCAAACTATTTTTATTTAAAGAGGGGAAAAAAAAACCCAAAAACAAAACCAACTAGTTTTTAACTGCATTTTTTTGAGTGACAGAACCACAGGAATTTCATTTGTGTTTTTAACTGAACTTTCTCTTTTTTTTTTTCTTTTTCTCCTCCTCCAAACTTAGTTTACAAGATGCTGGAATTGGATTTATTCTTGTCATAGATCGTAGACAGGACAAATGGACCTCCGTGAAAGCTTCCATACTGCGGATAGCAGTGAGTACTGTTTTAAATTAACTCCTTAGAAAGATCTTGTGGGTCAAACCTTCCTCTTGCGAGCAGAAAAAACCAGCAAATCTTTTATTTCTTCAACAAAACGTTAGCTGATAGATGACACAAAAAAAGGTATCTAGTAGTTCCTTTCTGTCCCAGCTGACTGAGCATTGTGTCTGTGCTTTTAATGCTGTTTGCAGCTCAGGACTTCATCCTGAGAAGGCACTCGGAGAGCCTGTGTGATGTGTGCGCTGTGCAGCTCTCCCAGGTGGGAGCCCATAGCAACACGGACAACTCGTGTGTCCCATAGAACTTTGGGTCTACCTTTCACTGCTCGTGTGGGCTTCTCTCTTAGGAAGAGATGAGGATGAGAGTCTTAATTTAGTTTACCACTCGTGAAAGGAATTCAGGTGTAGAAGCTGGTCTTGTGTTCGAATTAAAATAAGGTTTGCTTATAAGCAGGAAAACCTCACACACCTACTGTGATCAATCAACAGCACATGATGTTACTTCCAGTATCCTTTTAATTTATTTATTTATAATATGAAAACTGAGCTTACTGGAGGCTGTTTTACATAACTACAAAAAAAGACATATTTGTCATAAGCTTATCCTACTGCTGGTTCACTTATTTTTATTATTTTTCCACTTGTTATCCTTGTTTGAATTGTTGGTGTTGATAATCTTTCCAGTAAGTGCTGAAAACCAGAGTTGTAAGCATTTGTTCTTTAAATTTTAATAGCTGAAAATTTTTGGCTCTGTCAGATAAAAGTAAAATTACAACCCAAAATGTTATTTTTATGTAGCTCCATTCTGACCAAAGAACTGTTTGTTTTGGTGGTTTTAATTATAAGTTAAAGGGTATTTATTTAAAGGTTATTCCTACTGTATGACTTTTTGTGAATGAATATATGATGATACAATATTCCCACTCTACAACGTTTTCCACAGTAAGTATGTTAGGAATGTTAAAGTAGAAATTGTACAAAAACAGGAGCAGAATTTGCTTTCACAGATCATTTTGAAATTTCAAGGCGCAGCATTTGAGCCAATTCCAGTAGTGAAAACAGAAAGCAGCATGTTTTGGGGTGATTAATGAAAAAGAACTAAATCTCTGGAGTTTTTAAATCTCTTTCAAAATTCAATGCTGTAGCTTCTGTTCAAGGACACATAAATATTCTGCGGGTGACAGTCCTTTTATTTATGTAATTGCAGTGGTGAGAGGCAACGACAGAAATGTTGCTTGTAGCCATACCATAAATCCTTACAGTAACATTCCCATGCTCTGCCTTCTTTTGCCTAGAAGCACAATATACAGAACCTGAGTTCTCTACCTATTCCCCATGCCAAGGGACCCCTCATTGCAGTGATGGTGTGGGAGCCTCAGGGCACTGCCCGAAGAAGGGCGTTAAGCTCAGGGAGCACTGCAGGTTGCAGTGCTGTTCGTGATGGGTTAGTTTTATTTATTTTATTTTTCTTCTTTTTCTATTTAGAGCTTTATTTAAAAGCAAAATGCTTCCTAGCTGAAGTCTAATCTGTTAGAGGCGTGGTCCTCTTTTATATATCTTCTTTTTGTTGGACTGACTCGGGTCTGGCTTTGTATTGTGTCTGTGGATGTATGTGGTGGTGTGGTGGTCCTCCTTTTGGGCTTCAGCAATAGTCCCCCAACACTTGAAAATTTTATTCCAAAAAAAGATAAAGTAAAAATTTGTTGTTTGCTGATGTCAACTATTTGCTTGCTATAATATTTGCCATAAATGAACTCTAAATACATTTCTGGTGTGTGGTCCTTAAAAAAAATAACTAAAGCCAGATATACACGATATGTATCTTGTGCCAAAGTCATGAGGATTTCTCTGGGTTCTGTTGATGGACCGAGATTTTATTACTTTTTTTAATTTTTTTTTTTTTAATGACTCAAGGGTAACTGGAGGTTCACCTTCCACTTTTTAGTTTTTCTAACAGCCAGAGTTATCTTTCAATGGTGATAAAGCCTCTCAGTGTCGTTCTGAACTGTATGTCTGAAATCCTGGTATCTCTAGCAGTTCTGATTGCTGAAGCTTACTGCTGTGTGAGGATATGAGTCTCACACTATTTGAGAAGAAAGTTTTGGCTGTTGTCTCACTTGTTGTAGTTCCTGCAGTGCCCTCCCTGCCATCTTTCCTGATTTTTCTCTAATTGCCCTAGAGGTGTTGACCCTCTTGACTTGTGAAATCATGAGGTACCAATGCAGGGTGCAGCGGTTGGACCACTGCCCAACAGGAATATTCTGGCTGGAGCATCTGCACATCACTAATATCTTGACAGATGTAAGAAATGTATTGGAAAGCACAGAGCAGCTGCTAGCCAGAAATTCATACCAGCATGTATTTTTATTATTATGATGCTTTTCTGTTATTTTCAAGACTCTTCACAGGCAAGTGTTCTGTTTGTATTAATGGGTGTTGGAAGTATGTTTTGAAACAAAACTAACCAAAAAAGGGGGTTTGTTTTGGCCTGAAATGAATGTGTAAAATCTTCCTATATTATGGAAAAAATTCTAGGCTTCATTTTTTTCTTCTTTGTTGTTAGGGTTCATTTTCATTCCTGGGACAGAAAATGGGCAATGATGAGCTGAATCTGTATTTCATGTCGATACTTTAAGGTTACTATAGACAATCAAGGCTGTGAAGACAAGGTAAACCTATCCCTGCAGGCACAGTGGAAGGGCAGTGGCTGCACTGATCATCCAGGATGACTGCTGCTGAAGCTTGTGCAGCCACAGCAGAACTGAAACCAAAGCCAGAGGCACTGGGCTGAAAGATGGCCCTTCTCTTCCTGGAATGCAACACAAGCAAGTGCCAAGGCATGGAGGCTTTGCTATTGCTAGACTGTACTTGACAAAGCTACAAAGGGCAGGCAGTGCAAGACTGCAGACTCTGTGGCTTAAGAGACACTGTAAACAAGATTATTTTTTTGATTTTTCCCCTATTTAGCTAAATGTAAGTTATTAGCCTAGTGCTAATAGTCAAGAACAGCATGTCTTTGGAGGGTGACTCATCCTCTCTGAGACAGGTGGGATGGATAACCTGGAGACACTGTTGACTAGGTAGAAGGCATAGCTTTTAGATGGCTGCAAGTTGGACAGAATTCATCCCTACTCTTGAGTCTCTAGAAACAATCTGGCCTACTGGGATAGCCAGGCTAAGAGGTGGACTTCTGGTAGACATGCCAAAAGCCAAGCTTTATGTTGTTAAGTGTAAAGTCTTGGCAGCAAGTGTCATGTCATGTCACTCTACGGCCTCCTAGAGAGGCAAGAAAAATATTGAAGTTACCCATTGCAAATTGTTCACTCTTACTATGCTGTTGTTTGAATATACAAAAAATCTTAAATTTTTGCCCTGTCAGCTGCTGAGATCCTCTAAATTTGTATTATGATGACCTGCTTTCAGATAAACACAGTACAGAGACATACAAGGCCTTGCTGAGCTTTTTAGCCTCTGTGGCTGAGCAAGTGAATACGCTTAGAGAACTAAGGCAGGCTCCTGAATGAGGGTGCAAGGAACAGCAGTCACATAGCTGGGTAAAATGGCTCTGTATTGTCCCAAGGGAATTAGAGTGAATGACAAATACTGGATTAATCGATCCTCTTTTCCTTTCTGTGCAGTCAAAAGTCACTATTTTTTTCCTCTTTATCTCTCCTCTCCTAGAGTTATCATAACCAAACCAGCAATATGCCATCCACGATTGCAGGAGCAAGGCAAATTACTACTCAATGTGTTCTGGGGTTTCACACCACTCTGTTCATAGTTCCAGTGTGCGTTGCCTCTCTTGTCCAGTCACTGTTGTCTCACTCCATCTGGAGGGTATATGTTGAAGTGTGAACTCGGTCGTTTAGACAAAACCCAAACTGCACTCAAGATTAGTAAAAGTTCCACCATAGCACCCATCAACCTCATATTGAAAGTCTAGAGAAAATAAACTTTCAGAAACTTGCTGTTTAGGGAATAACATAAGTGTGGGCAACAGCTCCTGAAGAAGCAGTTGGTATGGGAGGTCACTCAGGTGGTAGTGAGAAAGTTTTATCCAGTTAAAAAACTTTGCAGCCCTTTCTAAATGTGACAAGAGTTGGGTTTTATCCAGCCTCCTGGAGAAATGTGCATTGTGATTGGCCACACTTAACTAAGGACACACTGCATGCAGGTTTCGTGCCTTCTGTTTTGGACTGCATTGTTCAGAGTACTGTGTTTCTTAGCACTTCATTAATCAAAATGCAGTTTTCACTGTAACAGAGGCTTGGCCCATTAATTGCTTTGAAGATCAGATCCAAGACCTTTAGCTGGCACAGAAGACCAAAAACCAATGGAGAGCCTCGAGTGCTAATACCAGTCTAAACCTTGCAGGAGCCAGGCAGTCCCGTTTTTGTGCCATCTGGAGTCTTATCATTGGTTTTACATCCAAGGTGAGAAACAGGGAATTACAGTAATCCAACCTTAAGTTCTTTGGCCTTCTTTTTAGAGAGATGTTGAGTTTCTTAGGGAGTTGTTGATGTAGAAAAGATGCATTTAGTAAGTGATGGTCCATGAAAGGCACTATTTTATGTTGTGGATAGGTATTTCCTGCTAACTCAGTTTCTAACGAGTTCTTTGTATCATGTCCTGAAAACTCTAATGACACTTAACAGTTTGTATGGGTTTGGTTTGAAAAAACTGCTCTTCTCTCAGCCCCTAGTCATGTTTCTCATTTTTGCTTGGGTTCAACACACCACCAAAACCTTGACTGTTTGATGAAGCTAGAACAGTGTTTGTATTAATTTTGTGGAATGATTCCAGTAAACAATAAAATAAAAAAGGGTATTTTGACTTGCTGTATAATTTTGCCTTGTTGCTTTGGATGTTTTGAGAATGTTACATGTGTAGACAAGCTTGCATTTATCTTTGTACAGTCAGCCATTTTTCCTTTTTATTACATGGGGGGGGGGTTTAACACATCAAAAGAAAGAAGTGACTCACTTCAACTCCGAAAACAGGATCATAATATCACAAGCCTTTAAACCCAATTCTAGTGTAAAACAGCTCAATGTTTTTAAAACTAGATTTCAGACTGGTCCTTTTGTGGATTTATTTAATTCAAGATTCTTTCTTGACGAGAAGCCTGTGTAAGAGACTTCATTCCTCATTCTAGCCAGGAATAAACCATCTTGGCACACACACACACACACAAAATTACTCAAACCAAACAACAGTACTTATTAGTTCCTCTATATCCAGGGGTATTTTGGAAAGAAGTGCATACTAGTAAGTGCAGAAAGGAAAACATCACCACAGAGTTTGGTAATGTGGGTATATTGAAGGTCTTCATAAAATGAAAAATAGTGTTGTTCCAAGTATTTTGAGAGAATTACTAAAACAGAGTCAAGCGCTAGCTCTTTGATGGCTTGCACGGTTCAGATATTTCTGAAAGCTGGCTATTTACTTGGGAGGTGGAAGAAAAGGGACTCTAAGTTCACTATTTATCAGAACAGCTTTCCTTTGCTGTGTAGGAGTAGAAAAGACTTTCAGGCACTGGGAAGCTGAGTGAATTGCTCATGGGATGGAAAAGCAGGCTGTGGAACTTTATTTTCAGTACATCTTTGTCTAAAAGGTATGCATATATATGTACGTAATTCCTTCTTATACTAAATAAGCACTAGGAAGAAACCTGAGATATGAAAACTCAAAAAAGTGTTGGTTTTGTTTTCCAGAAGCTTTCCTTTGGTATTCACTGTTGCGGGCTGTAGTGACTGGCTCCTGGTTGTAGACCCTGGCCACCACTCTGCTCGGGCACCGCCTCTTCAAGGCAGCAGGAGCCTGGCAACACTATATCCTACCTCAAGTCAATATTGTGACTTAAAAATGTGAATTCCTCCTCTTTTGAAACTGCCATCTGCCCAATAGCCTATAGCGCGTACGTGACCGCTGCTGTCAGGCAGGAGTGCATGGGACCACTGCTCTGCCTGACTGGTGCACGTGGAATTGAGTGACTTAAACAGCTCCCTGTTGGCACCAACAGAGCAAGACCACATTACACAATGGAAGTCAAAGATAGGAAGAATCTCAATGCTGTCTTGAGAGAAAGGCTGTCCATCCTTCCCCTCAAATAAGCTGCCCCCACACCTTCATGAGCATCAGGCAGGGGTGGTTGGGGTTGTTTCCCGTTCAGCTTTACCAGCCATTCAGCATCATGTCATCTTCATTCATGGGATGGGCAGCCTCTCCTTACCCCCACCTATTAGCAGCTGCTGAACTTCAGAGTCAGTACTGGTGCTACAGACATCCTCTCTGTCATTCATTTTCTGTGAACTAAAAGGAGAATTCAGATTATGTGCTACTAAATTTAATATTTTGCTCAAAACCCAGATGAGTTCCATCTCTGTAAGATTCTCCCTCTCCAGAAGCATGGAGCATGCAGTGGAAAGCTCCCTGTCCCTCAGAAGCAGAGGTCCTGGAAGCAGGCAGGTCATCCTGCTCCTGAGTATTTAACTGTTTTCCTGGAGGATTTAGAGCAAGTTTCTCTTTTGTCCAGCCAGTGAAGGTTTTTCCAATGTTCCAGGTTTGTGGCACTCATAGGGCATCAAAGATCTCTGTGTAGCTCTCTAACTCCATAAGCTTGGTCAGATTTATTTCAAAGCTGATAACTACACTCACATCTATGTATTTTTCTGTATCTTTGAAATTGGCACTACCCTGACTGGATGGTGAAGAGAAGGAGATAGAAAACTAATCCCACAACTGTCATGAAATATCAAATAAGTGCCAGTGCTGATGCAGATAAGATGAAGGAACAGATGGTCTGGGCTAGAATAGAATAGGAGCTACCCTATTTTTCATACAGGATACCAAAAACATGACCCTGGTCTCTTGCACGGGCATTAAATGAGTGAAATGAGACAAGATGCTGGGGAAGCAGTTAATATTAATTAATATCTTGTAAGGAAAGATACTTTTGGAAGAGAATGGTTTTCAAGCACTCAAACCCTCTTCATGTCACAGTGATGTTCATTGACCTCACTAGAACAGTCCTTGAAGGCACTCGATTTGATGGCACTACTAAAAGTACATGAATATGTGGGTTTGTGTTTAATGTTTGGCACAGTTTTATTTGACAAGTCATTGTTTTCTCTGCCTGCTTAGCTTACAATAGCTTCAAACAAATATGTTGCTGGACCGGAACGGAGATTTTGGTTTGTTTTGTTCTCTCATGTTCAGGGTGAAGTTGACTGGTTGATGAAGTTCACGTGGGCTGACTCTTGCATCATATCATTGTCTCTGCAAGTCACCAGGGCTTTAGGAAAAAACAAAAGTTAGGAAAATAGTAATATTTGGGCAGTGCAGATATAAGCTCAGATAAAGTGGAATAGCTGGCACAGGTCCAACATTTTTTACTGTAGCAATTGTGACTTCTCTTCTTGTTGTTCCACAGTGATCGATTTGCAGATCTGCAGATCCTAACCACAACAAGCAGAGGACACATCATTTTTATTTCTAAGACTTGGGGTTTTTTTTGAAAAAAGAAAACCAGACAGGAAGCATAGGAGACAGACTAGTGGAGACAAGAATGGTATTGTAGACAAAAGTTACATTATTCTAGTAGTTGAGCTTTTGTTGAGAGAGTGGGATAGACTTCTGGCAAGCCTTGAATGGGAGTTAAAGTGGTACAAGTATTGAGTGGCTTCAACAGCACCATTTTGGGCAGACACTGAGGTGGAGAATAATTGTAATGTGTATTCTCTGATTTCTTTGAATCGAATGCTAATTTGGTCATGCACTTAAACCCTGTATTCTTGAAGAGCTAATGCACAGTTCAGAAAAAATTACTATTGCATTGCATTTGGCTATGACTGTTTGCTCCAGTGAGAGCCTAAATTTTGTAGAATCACAGAATCTCAACTTGGATTGCTAGGACTCTTGAAAGATCATTTGGCCCAACCTTTCCTGGGGAAAGGGAGCCTCAGTGAGATTCTCTAGCACCCTCTCTGATCTCATCTCAAAAACCACTAGCAATGAGGATTCTGCCACATCCCTGGGGAGGTTGTTCCAGTAAATGATTGTTCTCACAGTAAAAAATTTCTTTCTTATATTGAGATGAAACCGCTTCTGGTACAACTCGTATCTGTTGTTCCTTGACCTCTCCACAGGGAATGTGTGAAGAGAGAGCCTCTCTCCATTTTGTAGTCACCCTTTAAGTGGCAGATGGAATACTGTGATGAGGTCCCCTTGAGCCTGCTCTTCTTCAGGGAGAATAGACCTAACTCCTTTAGTCTTTTCTCATTGGGGAGTTTCTCCAGGCCCTTTGACCATCTTTACGGTCCTCCTTTGGACCTTCTCCAGTCTGTCTGTGTCTGTCTTGAATTGTGGGGAGCAGAACTGGACACATTACTCCAGGTGCAGCTAAGCAAGTGCTGAATGGAGTGGGATAATGACATCTCTATCTCCGCTGCTAATGTCCTTGTGGATGCAGCCTGGAATGCATTTTGCCTTTCCTCATGTTCAGCTTGTTGTCCACCAGCACCCTTAAATCCCTTTTGTTATATTTTCTCTGAAATTCTGGAGTAAAAATCTAGACTGTAGTCAGAAAATGTAGAAGTGAGAATTTAAAGCTCGAATGAAGAAATTTATTACTCATACATGTAACTTAAATTTATTTTTACTGTTTGGTGTCTTTTATGCTTCATAATTTCATGACGTTGTGTGCTTCTAATGTAGCTACTCCACTTGAAGCTAACAGGACAGGCATTTCCCAGCATTCTGGGTATGGCTAAACTGGGTGCACTGCCAAAAGACAGTATGTTTGTGGGGTTTTTTGGTTTTGGGGGTGTTTTTTGGTTGGTTGGTTGGTTTTTGTTTAGTTGTTTGGGTTTGGTTTTTTTTTTTTAAGTGTTATCTGAAAGATATTTTTTTCATGGAGCTTTTTATTCTGAAGTGTCGGCCATAGAATAAACTTCACATTTTGGAAGTTGAAGGTAAAATTGTACAGCTCAGATTCTGAACACAGCTGTTAAGGGAAAAAGTACATTGCCATATGTCTATTGAATGTGTGAAATGAATAGACATCCTAAAAATATTATTCAGGAGATTTTATTTTAAGAAAGCTTTTGTCCATTCTTGCAGTGTTTTTTAGAATAAATTAATTTTTTTTAATAAATTCACAGTTGTCCTTGGTACAGTAAAAAAATGGAAAAAAAAAATCTTTTCTTAACTTTTTCTTCTGGATACAGCCAGGTATTTTCTATAAAAAGGTTTTTTGTTTGATAACTGTGGGTTAATAACTCCTCAGGGTGTACTACTTTTAGTACACAGAGAAAGATTTTTTTGCAGTATGAGGATGAGGAGCTGGTGTGGACCCTCAGAATTACCTGGATTCTGTTCCCAGCCCTCAGACAGACTCCTTTGAGACTGAACCACAGTGCTTTCTAGAAAACTTGGAAATCACTGAAGTGGAGGCAGATTGTGAAGCTCAAGCCTATACGGTTCCTCAATCAAATTGAGATCTCAGTTATATACTAAAAATTGGGGGAACCACAATGAATCTGTGAAATCTTCCAGAAGAGTTTTAAACTAATTTTCTCTTTAAAAGTTTGTCATTTCCAATGCTAAATACATGGAACCCTTGGAAACCTCAAAATAACTATTAAACTACTCTCCAACCTTCCAGATACTAACAGTTGCACTGGTCATGGAAACAGAGTGTAGAGTAAGTTTCTTCAGTCAGTGTTTATTTTTTGGTTGGCTCCTTTTTTGTAGTAATTCAAATTGCTAGAAATGTGACATAATTTCCAACATTGTAATGAAGAAAATTACATAATCTTTATAATGATCCTTTCTTTAGTGAGCTTCCTACAGTGGAAATACTGAATAGAGGAGAAGACTTATATGATTTCAAGACTGGCTAAATGCCAAGTGTGCAAATCTCTACCACAGCAGAGGTTGATTTTTAGTAATTCAGTGCTATTTTTTTGCTTTCCTTCTCCTCTCTTCTGTTTCCCCCCCTATCACTTGTAGAACTGGGAAAGATCCATCAGACTACTAGTTGAAAGATGGTGGGGGGAAAAAACTGACAGCTGAGAATTATTATGATTTTTGTCTGCTGAAGTAAAGCTTTTTTCTAAGCTACTGCCTGAGCAATTTGGTCTCGGGGGCAATAGCTTGTGTAGGCAACCAGCAAGGTGGTACATGCACAAATTAGAAATGTGGTGTTAGGTGCTCAGACAATAATGGAGGTTCCTCTTGGCACCCTCTATTAAAGAGAACATAAGGCAACCGTGGACATACTGCTAGTGAAAAAGTACTAAGCCACCAGTGTTTGCTCATTAAGCTCCTTGGCTAAGATGAAATCTTAACTGAAGAGCAGTACAAGCCAGCCCTGAAAAATTCTCTTCCAGGAGAACGGATTCCTCTTCCCAAAGATGAGTAAATGTCTCTTTGAATTGAAGCTCTTTGTGCAAGCCTTGCAAGGTTGTAATTGGTCACTCCATTATGAGAGGCCTTTGATACAGTTAATTTATGGTTTAACAGGGGCTTCTCCTTGTTCAAAAATATTTTCTGGAGATAAGACACGCAAAATAGCAAACTAAATTTGTTTTGCAGGCATCTTTCCCAGGAAACCTGCAACTAGTCCTCGTTCTGCGCCCAACGGGATTTTTTCATCGAGCTCTCTCAGACATTGCTTTCAAATTCAACAAAGATGAGCTTAAAATGAAAGTACCTGTAAGTAATCCTCTGTTTTCAGTTTACTATCTGTTAAAGTACTTAAGTAGCTAGTGAGAACCAAATAAATCCCATCAAGAAGCCCTACTTAAGGGCAGTTGCAGCAATTTTGGCTAATTGATGATGGTTTATTCTTGAAAGAGTATGTCAATTTTGATGTAAATGCATTTCCCATGGACAAATAGTATAGTTTGTCATTTGAGCAAATGTACAGCTGATGCTTGTTACATAGCTGGTAAGCCCACCAATTAGACTTCTGTTTGCAGATGTAAAGCATTTTTATTTTAAAATAAACTTTAAAACTATATGAGCTAAAGATACAGAAGTTATTTTACTTACCAAATGTAAAATTCAAGGGTGAAAGGTAGTTATTAAGATACTTTTGCCCTACTCCTTGTTTATTGTGGGGAAACTAGCTCTTATATACCAAGTTCATGGAGATAACAGTGTTGTCTCCCACAGACCCAGGATAACAAGAGAAAACGAACAAGAAATCAATGTTGCTCTTAGAAAATAGTCACCTATTGTTTATTAAGATAATAGAGCCCGATGGTGTCATTTAGGAAGTATTATCCATAAACTTATTCAAAATATGCCCTGTGCTTATGCCCAGTTATTTGCATTTATATCATATTCAGCTGAAACAACTGTTAAGTTTGGGGTTTTTTATACTCAAAGGAAAAAAAAAAAAAACAGGTCCATCCCTCACTTCTGTATTAAACTGAATTTTCTCTATTGGAGGCTGAATGATGGGGCTTAGAATCCTTAACAAGGGACTTCTCACCACTGATCACATTCACTTTTTTCTTTACTGCTGCAGATCATAATGCTGGGCTCAGTGTCAGAACTGCAGGGTTATATTGATAAAACACAATTAACAGAAGATCTTGGTGGCACCCTGGATTACTGCCATAACAGATGGCTGTCCCGTCGCACTGTAAGTCTTAGTTTTTCTTTTGACTTTTCAGTTTAAAGAACCCTTCTGTTTTAAACACTGTCACTTATAATACAGATTCTGAGTGATGCAAGTTGACTTGCTTAGAGTGAGAAGATGTTCCCAATGGTACTTAGTCATCTTAGAGAAATAATATGAGTAATAATTTGGGAGTGGTTTTCTGAACACTTGGAGCAAAGGAACTACAGTGTATTGTTGCGTTGAGCTTTATTGGTTTTGCTACGAGAAAGAAAAAGACCAAGTTGTAAAATAACTCCAGGTTAAAAAAAAAAACATGAGGAAGATACACTTGATACAAGCCTAGGAAAAATACCCGATTAAGGAATTAATGGTGACGGTATCTGTTGCTTGTAAAATTATACTTTGACCATTTTTCAGTCTTGTAATTCATCTGCTTGGGTTTGTTTTGAGAGTTCTGTTTTGTGTGCATGTGTCTGTTTGTACATATGCATGTGATGAGCATGAAACATCTTTAATGGTTTTTATTCCAAAAGGCTATAGAAGGTTTCGCCCAAAAGGTTAAGCAAACAGCTCAGATTCTTCAGTCCTTTGGGACTGAGCTGGCTGAAACAGAACTACCAAATGATGTGCAATCAACCAGCTCCCTTCTTGCAACACACGCAGAAAAGAAGGACAAAATGAAGGTATGTGATTTTTGTAAAGATGTTGTCTTCTAGTTAAGCTGTGTTTTAATTTATAGCTAATAATATTAATAGAAAATCTGGAGGATATTAGCAGAGAGTAATAATGCCAAACAGTACAGTCTTATTGAACTTGTTTTGCTTGGTTTTATGTTAAAAAATCCTTTTTGCATTGAAAAAATCACATTCCTTGAGGCAGAGTTTATGTCTGTACAAGTGTCTAGTGATTTGTATGTGGAAACAGAAACCCCTTTGTAAGTGGGGGTGTGTTCAATTGGTAGTTTTTTGTTTACAACAAGAAATGTAATTGTATTTGCATGCATATGAAAATAAATGACCTTTAGAAGAATGGACAAATTTTCTTTCAAAACGGCTTAAATGAAAAGTACTTGGGGTTTTGAAACACTACATTTAAAACTTCTGAGATTTGATAGCCTTCTAGTGTCTCCTTAGGCTACTACCATAAAAATTCAACTCGGTTACGCTGGGATTTTAAGATGGTAAACATAGTAAAAGCTGACATTTAGCATTTACTGTCTGTATTTGTTGTCAAACTCAGCTTTCAAACAATTGCTTTATCATGAAAACAAAATCTTTCTTCCAGTTTGGTGCTTTATGAAGACAGCTTAAAAAAAAAAAAAAAGGTAACAAATGGCTACAGTGTTTGGGGTTTTTGTTTTGTTTTGCAGGAGGATATCAGGTTAGCAGTAGAACAGGGTGATGATATCCTTGGAAGTATTACAAAACCAGTTACTGAGAATCCTGAATACAAACTGAATCAAGATCAACTAGACAATCAAACAACGGTAGAAAGGTGAGAGGAGCAAAATGCTGAACATGCTGCTTTTACTGGGTTTTTGGACCCCTCCCCAGCTCTTTTCCTTAGTTCCATAAGCATGCTAAGCAAATAAGCAAATGTTACAACGTGAACACTTAAAGCAAACTTTGAGGAAACAACTCCCCTGTTGTCAGATCTGTCCTGAGCAAAGTAAACCCCCGAAATCCATTACCGGTCACCTGGCTGGAAGGAAATAAAGGGTGAGGTCTGAGTTCCAGTAAGAACAAAACACTGCTCTTTTTTTTGCCTGTTTGACAGATTTGGACTATATAGTTGAGCAGCCTTTCCCTATGTTAAAGAATATTGATGCTTTGTTTAGAGACTAAAGTGCCATCCAAGGAAATTTTGCTGCTGAAGGGAAAGCAGAAGGGGAAGACAGAAGTGATACATCCGTTCTTTTCTGTCTTTTTTGTCCACTTACTGTGAAGTCCTTTTGAATTGAATTGGGAGCTTTCTTTTTGGTTTAACCTGACCAGAGGAGCTTCTAATATTGCTGATACCTTACCAATGTCATTAGTAACCTTTAAAGGGCTACTAAGGAGTACACCACTCTTGAAGTGTTTATTACAAACTTCCTATATGCTTCTTTTGGGCATACAAGTAATAGATGTTGTTTTCCTTTGCTCCCTCCCCTCCCTCCCCCCTTAAATTGCTGCCAGGTTTGAAGACATTATATCACCATAGCACAGATGTAAATTTGCACAAAGCATAGCTCATTTCCCCCAGGCAGTATTCTGCATTCTTTTTTTGTCTGTCATTCCATGTTTCTGTTACACTTGGGCTGGCTTTGCTTTTCTTTCCAAATAACTGTCTATTCCAATCCACAAAGCTTGGCAGAAGTCACTTTTTTTTGGTCGTTGTGGCTATCAGCTATCCAAAGAACAATTGGGGTGGGGGTTGCTAATTTATCCAATACTTTCCCACTCAGTACAATAGCTGACAGAAGTTGGAACAAACTTTGAGTGTCCCCGCCTTTTTTCTTATCAGTTTTAACTTGTAAATTCTAGGCTTTCTTTCTGTGCTACTGAAGACAAAAATCATTAAATTTCTGATGGTTGGCCTTCCCTGGATGTAGCCTAAGCACAGCAAAGTGTACTGTAAAGATAAATCCATAGGATACTGTACTGTCACATGTAATATTGGAAGATAACTTGAAAAAGTAAAGGTTTCAAGGCGTTTGCCAAAACTATAATTGAAGAAAGCTCTTTTTGTCACAGTGTGGCTGTACACTTGCCTGTGATATTTAAGTAGTAACTACTGCTCAGAAGAGGAGCAGCAATGATCTTCAGGCTTATTTATGAGCCTTGCTCCAAGGAATGAAACGTAAGGGCAGCTGGCTGGCCACAACAGTACAAATTTTTGCCCTCGTTTTTCCTTATGGCTCAAGGCTTGGGTTCCTCTGGGTCCTAGCCCACACACATCTGCGTGGTTTATTTATGCTTGCTAGCCCCATGCCCCCAGGCCAGAGCTGAGATGTAGTATGTGCAGCAGCTGGCTTCAAATCAGCACTTGCCAACTTTTTAGAACTTGATGTTTGTGTTGGGTTTCAGTTTTACATCAATGTTATTCTAGGAAACTTTTCTGTGCAATACTCAAAAGAAAGTTTCCTGTATCCAGTTTATTTCTTTCTGGAAAATATTGCTTTCAGGAGGCTTTTATGTTTACTGTGGAAGATTGTATTGTCCCTTGAAGGTTGCACCCATTGTTCTTACAGTATTTCTTCTTTTTCTAAAGGCTTCTGGCTCAATTGCATGAAACAGAGACTGCCTTTGATGAGTTTTGGATTAAGCATCAGCAAAAACTTGAGCAGTGTCTGCGCCTTCGGAATTTTGAACAGAATTTCAGAGAGGTGAGAACTCCTTGGTGGCAGTCAATATTTGGTAATATAGAAAAGATTCAGAAGAGAATACTTCCCCCTCTTGTTTTTGCAGCTCTTGTGTGTGCTTGAAAGATTTCTCCAACCTTTTTCTTGTGCGTGTCCTTACTTGACACACTGCTATCTTCACCACCTTGAATACTTGCTTATAGAGACATAATAGCTTCTCTTCTGCAGTCTTAAGATATTTTTTCTTTTTTTTCCATTGGCCCAGCAGCATCTAAGCATTCAAAAACTCCTTTGAAACCCGTCCTTCACCACAGAAGCATAGTATGCTGCCTGCACCACTTTCATCTCGCCAATAGGCCCTTTTATGGAACCAAGACTTACCTAAACCTTCTGGCTGGAGTTTTATAAAACACTCTCCAAGACTGTGGGTGGGAAGTTGCAACCACACTGTTACAAGCTGGGTGGAGGCTGAGCTACAATTTTTACAGCCAGTTTCTGATCTCATGTTAGTTTAACCCATATGTTTGATGGCACCTACGGTCTCTTTACACTGGTGTAGTTGATCTCTGAGCACAACCCCTGTGTTTCACAGGAGCAATGCTCAGAAACACTCTTACAAGTGTGTGTCTGTCTGTATGTCTGTGTCTCAACCAATTGTTAGGCCGAGGATCTCTCCCTCATGCTTTGCTGCTCACGTTAATGTTAATTTGTATTATTGTCATTGGATAAAAACAAGATCATAAATGTTTCCTGAATAGTAGTTTTCCTGCTTTTTTTCTTTTGTTTGTTTAATATCAGGAAATGGGATTATTTCACTGCCTTTTCTTTGTATTTGTTTTCATTTTGACTTGGGGTAAAAGTAGGCTGACAAAATGAGTGATTTGTCTCTCTAATGTGAGTCACTTGACTGGAAATAGGGGCCATCAGCTGTTTAACTGATGGGCCTCCAGAGAGGTGGAATCATCTCCATTGATACATAGCCATATCTCATTTCAGGTCAAAGCAGCTTTGGATATTGTGTCTGAGAGACTATCTGCTTTCACAGATGTGGGAAACAGCTGTTCACATGTGGAGCATATTTTGAAAGATCTTGCCAACTTTGAAGAAAAATCATATGTAAGAACTCTGCAAGTCTCCATAATTTCTAGTATGACTGTGTGTGGAGGTGAACACTGTTTGGTTATTGAGTATATCTTATGAGCACAGCTGAAGCTGACAACAGGGCAGAATCGGTGTCTCAAGTAACATGCAGAAGGAATCTGGAATAAAGTCTTTAACCATTGAAGTGGCCCAGTTCTCAGGCACCCCTCAATAAAGAGAGGAGTGACCAATCACAAAGTCAGTGTGATCACTTGGTGGAAGAATTTCATGAAGTGTCTACGGGGCCAGGTTCTGCACTTAGTGATCCAGGGGCCACTTCCATTCCTGTGAAAGACACTTACTTCTTTAGATCTCAGAAATGAGAAAGCTGTGTATTGAATATACAGTGTGTTAAAAGATGACCGACAGAAATATACACTCTGAACAACGTAGAAAGGGAACCTTGCTAGCAGCTGTGCTTCACAATAAAATATACAGCTCTATAAGTGAGGTCATTCCTTTGAGGCTAAGGTACTGGAGCTGGGTATCTTTTAATTTGGGTTCAAATTGCTGCTGTACTCCATATTGCAAACATACACACACAAACACGCTGCTGAATAACTAGGACATAGAAAGACAATAGTGGTTCTGTCATAGGGAACCATGTGATTAAATTCATTGATGTTTCTGAAGTACTCTGATACCACAAAGGCAGCGGCATAGAAGTTCTTGAGCATCTGGGAAGGCAGGAAATCACTTTGGTTTATTAAGCAAGGTAGATGTTAACTGAAGATATATTCTCAATCAACATGTGTATTTTACTGCATTGAAACCAAATGGTATAAACTTGAATTTTTTTAATTGCTGTTGATCCAAGGAAAGATGTACTGACATCAGTGCTTACTTTCTTAGGAAACTGTAGCAAAAGCCAGAATGCTGGCCTCGGAGGGTGATGCTTTTATTCAGAGCAATCATTATGCAGTGGACTCCATTATCCCAAAATGCAGTGAACTTCATGATCTCTGTGATGCCTTCACTACTGAGACAGAACGGAGAAGGAATCTCCTTAACAAATCTCTAGAACTGCATGGCTTACTAGAAAAGGTAAATTTGGTACAAAACCGTTCCATTTCCTGTCTTGTTTGCTTGAACTTTAGTCAACCAGTTGTCATAATGACAGGTAAAAGTATATGGGTGTGCTGGAAGTTTTCTTCTTAAATAGCTGAATACATCACAGGTAGAGGTATGAAATGGTTTGGACCTTTTGGTGTTTGATGCTGACATCAGTACGTTCTGAGCCTGTTCTTTTCTCTCTTTCCAGTCTATGAAGTGGTGCGATGAAGGAATTTATCTGTTGGCTTCACAGCCAGTAGATAAGTGTCAGTCTCAGGATGGTGCAGAATCAGCATTACAGGAGATCGAGAAATTCCTGGACACTGGTGCAGGCAATAAAATCAAGGAGTTGAATAAAATTTACAGAGACTATGCACACATCCTCAGTGAGGATCTAAAGGTACCAGAAAACATTTATGCGTATCTATGCATCCATTTCTTAATTTTAGAACTGCTGTCTTGCCAACCACTGATAAAGGTAAACAATCACTACTAGGAGTTATACCTGGGAACTGGAAAGCCAACACATTTCCCTACCTTAGGTGCTAGTCCTGGCAAATCTTTGGATAAGCATCAGGGCCTTCAGAGCCTTTTAATAACTATTTCAATTTTTCAGATCTTGGTGTTCTCAGAGTGTGACCAGGCACTGGAATGGCTTGCCCAGGGCAGTGGTGGAGTCCCCAGCCCTGGGGGTATTTAAGTCGTGTAGATGTAGTACTTAGGGATATGGTTTACTTGAGGACTTTTCAGTGTTAGGTTAATGATTGGACTCGAAGATCTTAAAAGGTCTTTTCCAATCTATAAAATAGGGATTCTGTGATTGCTTAGAAAAAATCTCCCAAGTGACTATTTGAAATATCTTTTTTAATGTAGCAAAAATGTACCTCCTCTTGATATTTGTATGACTTCTGCTTTATAAGTGCTTTATTTTATTTTAGAACTTGAGAGCATATCCTTTTCCCTTTTCCTCTTGGTTGATCTCTTCACATAACAGAACCATTAGACACTGACAAATAAAACTTCTCCCTAGCTGGTTTTTTCCTCAATTGAAACCTGAACCCCACTGATTTCTCTACAGCAAGCACAGAAAACGTTCTATGAAGTGATGTTCCAATTTTTTAAGTGCAATAAATGACTGTAACTTACGCCTTGTTAGGAGTGAAGAGTAATATTTTTAGATGTGATATAAAAGCAACTACAATTTCACATCAGTGTGCTGTAAATGACATTGTAGCTTGTTGACAGGTCTCTGACAGGGTTTGTTTTGGTTGGTTGGTTTGGGGTTTTTGATTGTTTTTTTGGTTTGTTTTGTTGTTTTGTTTTTTTTTTTCCCTAATATCTGCGGCAACGGTAGGAGCACGTGCAAAAAGTTTTCCAGAAGCAAGAAAGTATGGAAGAAATGTTTCAAAAGAGACAAGTAAGTCTTAAGAAACTGGCAGCTAAGCAGACCCGTCCTGTTCAGCCAGTTGCACCAAGACCTGAAGCCTTTGTAAAATCACCTTGTAGCTCTCCAGGTAAGCAAGTGTTGTAGTCTTTAGGGTTTGGGTTTTTTTGTGCTATGCTGAAAAACAAAGAAACATTCAGCTGTAATGTGTGGTTGCACAAACATTTGTGTCAGATCTGCTCAAGTTCTAACTGCTGTTTGCTTCTGGTTTACATGCTTAGGTCCTCAAAGTGAGTATGTATCTAACTCGGAAAGCAGCGCGCTTCGGAGGGTGAACTACAGAAGAGGGAAGGTAATTTTTTTTTTTCTTCTTTGCAATTTTCATGAATGTACTGCATGAGCAAGTCATAATACAATGGAACATCCAGAAACCTCAAGAAGAATGAGGCAGTTCCACTGGAAAAGTGATGATATTGCTGAAGTAAGTCTAGTGAAGCAGTCATGAGGTTTAAATAGAGGCTGCTTTGTCACTAGGCTGGGTATGAGGGAAGGTAAGGTAAATAGCTGCCTATATTAGGAAAAATGTTAGGGGCAGTGAAATATAAAATCTATTGAACAGGAAACATTTATTATTTGCCAGTAGTAATTGGCTACTCTTAAAACTGGCCAAAGTGAAGAGGTAGTTGTCATTGGCTCCAAGACAGCTTCACCTGACCTACTGGGTTGCCGTTCCCAAGTGGGGATGGTCTTCCTGCCCCGCCTCCAGCAAGGAGTGTAACCTGACAGCAGCAACAGAAACAAGTAGTTTCCCACTGGGTTAGAGAGTTGAATCAACTCAGAGAAGGTTCAGCAAGACACAATGCAAGGGGGAGGGCAGGACCACATGACCAACAGGGACAAGGGCTGGTTCGAGGGGGGATTGAAAGCAGAACCTCTCATTTTTTACAGCAGGCTGTAATTAGGTCAGCCTTTACAGTAGAAGTACTACGACTGAACTTCTGTGTCAAGTTAGAAAGTTCTCAGAAAGTTAGCACAGTACCTCATTTTTAGCTTGGAAGACAGACTAAGGCCAGTGTTGCCTCCAAGATTATGTTGATGCTCTGAAGTTGTTGTCCTGGAAAGGGGCCTCAAACCATGATCTTTTCTAAGCTGGCCTTTCATGGAAAACTCCCTGTGTCTAAATGTTCTTGTATGCTTCATGACCTTCAGGTTTACTTGGATTTTATTTTTTTTTTTTCCATGTTCTTGCAAATTGCCTTCTTTTTTAATGGAGCAGAGTCTTTCCTGTGAAAATACGTGCAAGTAGAGCTACATGCAAAGCTCTGTATTTTAAAGTGGTTTACCACCATCTATGATGCTGCAATGATTTTTTTATTATTATTATTTTATTTTAATTTTTTTGGTTGGTTTGTTTCCTTCTTTAGAGTGAAATGACTGAACTCCATCAAAGCAGAGGAGGCTCTACAATGGATGATGAAGAAAACCTAGCTGTGTTACGGCAGTGAGTATATTTTGATGAACAAAAAGTGGTTTTTCTCACACTTGGTTCCAGCAAAGCTTGAATTTGGCTAAGTTTTTGATAAGTATGCTTCTCTGAATTAAGCCTTGGTGCTTTTTGAAATGCTGTGGCTATGCTCTGTACACAGGGGAAGATATTTCAGTCTGTCTGCAGCATTATTTATAGTTTATATAGTACCAGACTCTATCTTTCCTGCAGCGAGGTGATGCTGTGGCAAGATAACCACCCATTTTCATTTCAGAGATGACGTGGTTTCAAGTAATAAGCCTCCTGTAAACCTCTCTGAAGCTTTGATCTCCATGCTTCAGAAGACTTTGTCTTTTTATATGACTCTCTTTAGTCCCTGGAATTATAAACGTTAAGAAAAATCACTTTCTTATAAAAACTAAACAGCATCACTTATTCAAAAAATAACTTGGTGCCACCTGCAGTCCAAATACCAGAGCTTACATTTCTACCTACCTGTGAACTGGATACTTCTGCTGTCTTTTTACTGTTAAAACCATGTGTTAAATTGTACAAAATCAGAAGAGGAGAAGGGGATAGGGTGAAGCCTGCTTGCTTGATCATAGGGGAAATTATACTTAAAGCAGCATTGTGATATTTAAAGCATGCCCTAAATGCCTCTAATTTCAAATGAATGGTGTAAGTTTGTGCTTAATAATCCCATGCAGCCCTAACTGCAGCTCCTGTAATACTCGAAATCACAGCTTTTGTATGTACAGTGATAAAATACTTCACTGCTTCAATTCAGTCACTACAGCACTTAAGATGCTAGAGTTGACTTTTTTTCCTGTTTAAACACATTCTCAAAAACCTTGCAATGTTTTAAAAGTACATGGTTCTTGATAGGGATATATAAACTGTTGACAGAAATATCCATGAAACATCACATATTCCATTAGCTGGAAATTGTTCTTTCATTGAATTGAAATTTCTGAATTGTTGTTCTTTGTCCACAGGCACGTGATTAATGAACTCATTGAGACTGAACGAGCTTATGTGGAAGAACTTCTCTGCGTTCTTGAGGTAAAGATTAAATTTCACTGCTGCTGTAAGTGAATCTCTTTCTCTCTTCCATTTCTTGGATGTTTTTATGCTTTCCATATCACTGCAATGCATCTGCTTGACCTGTCAAGCAGTGTGATCATTACATCTCTCCTCTCTCATCTTACTTTCGCAGAGGCTGGAATGTTCATTTTTTTTCCTAGAAATAATAATGCAACTAGGATTTTATATTAGAAAACACAAACTGGGGAAAAGAAGATATGTGTAACAGTTTAGGTGGAACACAGTGAGATTTGCAATGATCGTTAATTCCTGCAAAAGTTCATCTCAGAGTCTTGGGTCAGCTCAAGGAAGATTGTGCATCACACAGGAATGTGAGGATCTTGTGTCGAAGAAGGAAACTTGTTTATTGCATCCCTCTTTACGTATCTTTAGGTGATCCTCTAAGTGTCTTGGGTACAACTGTAGCAAGAAAGCACATTGTAATAATCATCTCTTGATTCAAAACCGTAAAGGAAAGAAAGGTGTGTGGAGGCACAGTTGCAGTACTGCTGAGTTGCTTGTAGAAATGCGCTACAGTATTCTGTGTTGTTCCTCAAGTTTAAGTTGTCAAACATGGATCTCTCATTTTGTTGTAGTCCAATTTGACTGTAGATGATGAAATTGCAGATAACTGAGGTCAAATTATTTTCATTGGGATGAACTGGAATTGAGCCAAGCCTGTCCTCTTGGTGTCCATACCAATGCTGAGCTCCTAAACAGGAGCTATCTTCAAGTTATGGACTGGCAATGTTAATTTCTGAGTGTATACCTTCAAATAAGATTACAGTGTGAGGGTTTTGAACTCTTGCTTTTGCCTAGTTTGTGCTCAGCATCTCATGACATTTATGTCCTGGGTCTGACCCAAATGCTAGGAAATGTTGATGACAGTAGGATGGTTGCATCTGATGTATAGCAAGGTAGGTCTGGAGTGGACCTTGTCGATACTTAATTCTATTCTTTTGTATACAATGTTATCTGTACAGTTCTGTTCATAAAATCAGGACTCAAATAGTTGGAGGGTTTTTGGTCCTTACTGCTCTTACTGGAGGGCTGTTGCAGAATCTTTCTGTTCCTCGGGGATTACTCTTGCTTTGCCTGGAGTATAGCACAACCTTTGTCTTGCTAGGTCAAGCCATCTTGGTATTTTGCCAATCTGATAGACTCTCCGCTACTCTGACCGTGCCAGGCACACTTCTCTGTGCCTCCTTGCAGTTTGGGATTCACCTCTCTCTGTCTTGGGTTATTGGGATTGCCAACAGTAATTCTGGACCAGATCCTTGCTGAGGTTCTGGTTCAATGGCCGTCTTCCAGCTTTTGAGTAATTCTAGTTATTAACCCCTAGTTTTGGCTATTCTCCCAATTCCTTTGTTTCTCCTGTTCTATTAATCTTCCAAATTTGCCTGATGCTCCTTTGTATGGGTAGTGTCTCCTATTACTAGGTCCTGTTTAATTGTCACGTTTTCTCTCTGCTAAGGATTCCAATAGGGGGGGAAAAAAAACAAACCCCAAGGTAGTTCCCAAGACTGATTACTGGGAAAGAGCTATAGCTGCTTTTATCTAAGCTTGATGGTTTTCCTTTTGTTACTAACCATGGTCATGCAACTTTAGTCTGTGAAGCCCAATAATTTTTATTGGGGAAAAATACTGGTCTAGGCTATTTTTAGGAATTGTATTTGACTCTTTTTCCATTTACTTCAGTGCTTTTGGAACAGCTTTCAAATGGAAGACTAAGTCAAGCCTTATATCTTCTTACATTAAGATTAAACGATTAAATGATCCCTGTGGCTGTATAGAGTAGCTTTTCCTCTCTTACTACCTACTACTTGTGTTTTAAGAAAAAACATGAAGGTTCTTAATGTTAAAATTTTAAAATAAGGACTAGATCAGCCTGAAGTGAAAAAAACCCCAAACCAACCAACCAAACAAAAAACACCCAAACCACAAACAAAACAAAACCCTTAACAAACAAACAAAAATTGTCAAAAGCTTTTTGTCAGTGTATGGAATTCATGCTTTTGTTCTTTCACACTTCCAAAGTGCTGAGCTCTGTCAGGTTTGTTTCACCTCAGCTGGGTTAGGGACCCTCTCTTTATGCCAATCCTGGCTTTGCTGCTGTGTTCAGCATCATCTTCAGATGGCAATGAGTCATTCTCTTCATGCATCTCTTCACTGCATCTAAACTGTAATGTGGCCAGAGTTCTTTCCCCGTTAAATTTTTTAAAACTCCATTTAGGTAAATTATTTTATATTTTTAAGACTGTATCCCTGTGGGTTTGGGGTTTTGGTTATTTTTCAGACTCTGCATTTTCCTGTTTTGGGGGGGAGATACAGGAGAGGGACCTAGCTAACTATGAGCTCCAGCATTTTTGCCTATACCATTGTTTTTCCCTCAAAAAGCACAAAAAGAAAAAACAAACAAACAACATATTTTTAAAGGAATCTTACTGTTTAAAACTAATCACTGTCCTATCCACATGCTTGAATTCTTCAATCTAGCTGACTTTGCTGGCTAGTTCTTACCTGTTGTAGTTTGGACATCGCTTTGAAATGGAAAAACCTGCTTGTAGCTGCTTTTTTGCTTATCCTTTCATTTAATTTGTCAGTCTCTTACTATTCAGTGCAGTTTACTATAATTAACGTCGTTAATGCAGTGACCACCTTGTCCATAATTGCTTTAAAAGGCATCAACAAAAATAATCTAAACCAAATCTAAAGTATGTTGCATCATCTTCCATCAGTGCCTGTACTCTAAGAAATCTGTTTACAATACAGGTACTAGAGCATTCTTGAAGTTTTTCTGGTTAATTGGTCGGGGGTGTTTTGTTTGGGTTTAAGGTGCTGGGGGAGGGTTGTTTGGTGTTCCTGTCTTTTAATGTTTTGGGAGATCGCTTAATCACAAATTAGTGACCTCAGGACCAGAGAACAGTCCTGGGCTAAAGCCACCTGTGTGCTTTCTTTTCCTTCTCTGTGCTGGATACACAGACAAGAGAATGTGGCCTTACATGACAAATGGAAGATGTCAGAACCTGAAGTCATGATTTTTGGTACCAAAGCTACTGGCAATCTCTTAAAAATAGAATTTTTCAGCTTCATGGTTTCTTTTACATGCAGAAATAACTCCAGTCAGCTAATTGATAGCTAAGACTAGCATGAGGGTTTATGCCTGTACTGTAATTGTGGCTTTAAACTGAGGTGTGTAAAGTCTAACAGGAAAAATATGAACTATAATTTGTAAGCAGTATGGGAATACGTAGCCTTTTCTTGACAGAAATGATTGCAAACTTTGTTTTATCCTTGCTTAACCAAAATTGCAGTAATTACTCTTTCTAAAGCCTATAGGTATGTCTTACTGGACTGATGAAAAATCAGATTATGCCTTTTTCATGATTAATACTGAATTTGTTCTTTGCTCTCTGCCTGCCTGCAGCCAGACTGCCTTGTCAGAGAGAGAGAAGTGCTGCAAGTCGAGGTAGAGAGTCAGTGAACCTCTCTCCTGTGTTGCAGGGTTATGCTGCTGAGATGGACAACCCCTTGATGGCTCATCTCATTTCACCAGAACTCCAAAATAAGAAGGATATCTTGTTTGGGAATATGGAAGAAATTTACCACTTTCACAACAGGTAAGGATTTGCATTCAGATAGAAAAATAGTATTTGGATAGGGTTCTTTTAATCTGCCTTTCTTAATCTGACTTAAATTGATAAAAGATCCTTACTGAGTCCTCCTTGGCTCTCCAACATGTCAAAATTTTATTTCATAGAAGAGGAAAGAGAGCAAAGAAGAGCAAAATTATCTATAAAAGAAGCCCAAAGCTGTGTTAAACTTTAGTCAAATGTTTGCAGTACACAGGTAAAATTTTTCATTGTGATCCTCTTCCTGAATAAAGGTTTTGGTATCTGGTGACCAGCTAATTACAACAAGGTTTGCTTGGTTTTGGGTTTCTTTTATTTTTATGGAATTTCCTACAGAACATAAATTGCTATGGAAGGTGAATTACTATTGTAAAACAGAAATTCTCAACTCTTACATGTAGTTGAAGCTGGTTACTTTTCTACTTGAGTGATGTCTCTATGAAGTTTGAATCTTTGTTGCTAGAAAGATATTTCTTCATGGGATAATATTTAAATTGGTAGCAAAGGGAATTATTTTCAAGAGAAGTTAAGCACATTAAATAGTTGTTTTTTATTCAGTCAGAACTAGACTGGAAGTTTTGCCACGGATTTTTTTGGGGTGTTTTTACTTGTTTGAGGAGATGAGGTTTGGTATGTTCATTTGCTTTGTGGTGTTTGGTAGTATTTGTAAGGATAAACCAAACACTTTAAACTGTACAAATCCTGCTGCTGAAATACATAAGGCAGGGAAACAAAATCCTCCTTCCCTCCCCAGTCTTCTATTTGATTTCAGTTGTAGCAACCGTAAGCTGAAAGAAACTGATTGGAATGCTTATCTGAATTTGTCATCCCTTTTGAAGTACGTTGATCTAGAAGAGTTTTGTTTAGTTTTGTAGTACAGAATTACAACTCTGTTTCCAAAAGTTTAGAAAATTAATTGCAAGAATGTGAACAGTTACTACAAATGGTTTAATGTGCTCTAAGAAAATCTTCTTTCTCACAGGATATTCTTAAGAGAACTAGAAAATTATGTAGAATACCCAGAACTAGTAGGACGGTGCTTTCTGGATCAGGTGAGTGTTATCTCTTGCTGTCATTTTGTTCAAAAGCCCCTCTAAGACTCTAACATACGAGAGTGATTTTCATGTAGTAATTGCCACCACATCCCCTTCATTTGTCTTGAACAGGTAACAGGTTGAGAATGTAGAAGTTAATTGAGAGCTGAGGATATTTTCTGCTGTGTGTTAATTTTGTTAGAGCTAATGCCTAAAGAAAACTGCTTTATTACAGTAGCAGTTGGGAAAACATGGAGTCATGCAGTGCATCATTTCAGATCATTATAAATGATTTGTTTACTTGGTTAGGTTTCTTTACGGGATATTTTTGTTGTCATTCTTTTCTGTTTTCTTCAGAGAATACACCTTACTGGTGTAATTCCAAATAGTTTTTGATCTGAAAATAGAAAGCTATGACAGAATTAATCTTTTTTTTAATCTGGGATTTATTAACCAATGATTCTCACCTGTAGTACACTAAATAGGAATCTGTTTATGAAAATCAGTCTCCTGTTGTTGCTACTTATTGATGCTCTAAAACTCCTGGGAGGAGCCATCTCTCTCCCTCCTATTTGCTGGCTACATCCATGGAGATGCTGTTTCCTAAAACTGAGGGACTGAGGTACTTTGAGTTCTGATTTTGTTACCTAGGCTTTCCTTTATACCTATTTTTACTATGACACTTTCAACAGTCTTCTTTCCTTTTGCTTTCAACAAGTGCTGAAGTCATGCTGTTTAGTTACTGAAATGAGAAGTGGCAACAAACTGCTTGGTGTACCTTAGTACAACTCCCAATGAAAAGTACATTCATCAGATGAAAATGTGTAATGAAAAAAGGGCAAAGACATTTAAATAAGTGGCACAGAGTGGCTCATGGCTGGGCCATTCACAGAGGTCATAGAAATATATTTGTAACTATGTTTCTTTGTAAGGTGCTTCACATTCAACTGAAGTGAAAATTAACAGGAACATTTTATTCTGATGTTCCAAGTACAAAATGAGTAGCTATTATGTAATCAGTGCTTTTGAATAATTGCTTTTGCTTGGGATGCCTCAAGAAATTGCATTTTTGATGGTTGTTTTTGTTCTTTTTTTTCATAGCCCAATTGATTATGAAAAAAAAATCCCTTATGAACTTTGTTAAGCAAAAAGTTAAAATTCTTATAACTTTATATCTCTAATTTCAGATGGAAGATTTCCAGATATATGAAAAATACTGTCAAAATAAACCTCGATCTGAAAGTTTGTGGAGGCAATTTTCAGATTCTGTATTCTTTCAGGTATGCTTGCTTGAGTCTCTAAAATAATCATGATTTTGTTCGTGCTGTGGTTTGTTGTTTGGTTTGGTCTTTTTGTCTTTACTCTTGAGATGATTAAATAAATAAATAGCAAAAATAATGATTAGTGTCTTGATTGAATCCAACACTAATTGCAGGAATGTCAAAGGAAACTCGATCACAAGCTCAGTTTGGACTCGTACTTGCTGAAACCCGTTCAGAGAATAACCAAATACCAATTGTTGTTAAAGGTATGTGTTGTGAAACTATAAGGCTAAATACATTTTGTACATTTATTTTTTTTTATGCTGCTTCCCTCAGCCTGCTGGAGAGCAACCTAGGTGTTACAGACAGATGTCTAACTTAAAGCAGAGACAAATCCCACTCTATCAACTTTCATCTCAGTTCTTTGTCAGCAAAAAGCTGCTAGTAGACAGACAAATGTTGCACAGAAACACGTTGTGTAACTGCTTTTGCCCTTGTATTTTTACTGAAGAGAATAATGAGAAGTTGAATAGGGGATATGGAATGATCAAGAAACCTTTGCAACAAAGGAAGGAGGGTATCTGAAGTATCCTTTACTCTTCAGTTACGGTCGCCTCATCCGTATTGCAGGAATTTGCCTCGATGGGTTCTAGGAAGTGCCCTTGACTGAGAGCACTGTATGGTGTTTTTATGAAGGATGCAATTGTGATTCACTTAAGCTCACTCTACTAAGAAAGCAA
>JANIJG010006243.1:128340-153158 GCA_024611175.1 Megaceryle torquata
ACTAGATCTTGTGTGGCCTATGTGCAAATTCTATAGTAGTAGCTGTCCATTTCCTTGATCAAGGAGCCAAATGTGGTTTTCCTTTTCAGAAACTGGGTATCAGACAATACCAGTAGGCACCTTCTTCCATAGTTACTGTAACTGCAACCTGATGGCTCAGCTTCTCTTCTCTTTGCTTCTAGATGGCAGCAGTTGGAATAACAGAAAATGTCAAAGGTGATGCAAAAAAATTTGAAATCTGGTATAATGCAAGGGAAGAAGTTTACATTATACAGGTAAAGAACATGCCACTATTTAAAAAAAAAAAAAAAGAGAGGGAGAGAAGCAGGGAGGGGAATTTTGAGCCTAAAAAGGCCTAGAGGGTTTTTTCCTCTGTTATATCACTAATAGACAGTGATGAGGAAATGTAGAAAAAAAAGAAGGGGAAGAAAAAAAAATAAAGGAAAAAACCAAACCACCACCCAATTAATTCGTAAGATAGTTTCTTCATATATTTCAATTGCAGAGTGTTCTGGGGGGGGGAAATTACTCCCATTTTACAGTATCTGTGGAGGATATTGTACACATCATTCTGGTTGCTGCCACTGGAGTAGTCGATGGCTTGGGAGCCAGGGTTTGACTGTAGCATGTGCACAGCCTCTGCCTCAGCATGTTCCAGTTGTTCCAACTACTTTCTGTTCACTGAAGGACTAGAGAGGGAGGGAGGCCAGTTTGGCCCTCTTGAAGGATTCTGCTGAGGCTGTGCATTGCTGTGTAATTCTTTGTGTGCTTGATGGCTGGTTCTGTTTATTTTTGGGTAGGCACCAACCCCTGAAGTTAAAGCTACCTGGGTAAATGAAATAAGAAAAGTGCTGACAAGTCAACTGCAGGCATGCAGAGGTAAAATATATTTTGAATCTCTTTTCTCTTTGAACTTCAAAACTCACCCTGTATGTCTTTACTGTGTAGGACTGTAGAAAGGAAAAGCTCAAAATGCAAATCAATTTTAATAGATTTTTTTTTCTTTCCTCCACTACAGAAGCTAGTCAGCACAGAACACTAGAACAAACACAGAGTTTACCTCTACCAGCATCATCTTGTACAAGGTAAGTACATACATTGCCAAATCAAGCTGGCTGTCTTGTAAATATGATTGTATAGCTAGTCTGCAGTTCTTCGTTACTCCTATCCCTTAATGCTGGGCCTTATGTTTTAGGGTTTGGGTTTTTTTAGGTCTCTTCCTACTATAAAGCTGTAAAGCTTGGAGTTTATACATCTCCAGATCTGTTGAAGTGAGCAGCAGTGGCAGGGACTATGCCAGTTGATAGAGAACAACACAAAAAAAGTGATTTTCTGCACCAGCCAAAATCCTGGTGGTATTATGGGTCTATTTATTGAACAGCTATTTATGTACTTTAACCCCATAAGAGAGTTATGTGGAGCAGCCTTTCCTTTGTTCTTTGTACTTTTCCTTCACCTGGACAAATTTTTTCTTCCTTTTCTAATGTCATGCTATTTTCCTTTTGTCTTTTTCAGAGTGTTCTCTTTTTCTTTTCCTTCAATTTCCTTATTCACTCTTTTTTTCTTTTTCCTTTTTTTTTTTTATTTAAACTAAGTGATGTGTTGACTCAGAAGTTGGGACAATCAAACTTTTCTTCTTTCCCTAATTTTTATCCATCAGCCTACTAACCTCTATATTCTTCTTCTCCCACCTGCTGTTCTGCCCTTCTCTGAGACCTCTCTTTAATCTTCTGCTACTCACTCTCTTTCCTGATATGTGTATATGCTCCTAAGCCCATGTGCTCATATCTTTAGTCATTCCCACATTGATATGTGCCCAAATATATATCAGTAGCTCTCTGCCCTGCATATTTTATGCTTCTACTTATCACTCATGGAGAATTTCCCAGATGTATAGTATTTTTGGCTTGTCCTCTTCTATTCCATTCCCAGTCAGAGGTGCAAAGGGAATCCAGATGCAAGGTCCAGCCTGTGTTCTTCATTCATCTCTCATTTGTTGCTGTATTGAGAGCTTCTGAGGGGCACAGTTTTTCTTTTTTCTTTTTTCTTTTTTTTTTTTTTTCATTATTATGTTTAGGAAGAAACAGCACAGAACATGTGCCTGTGGGTAAGAGTGGATGGAAGTGGTCCTGAGCTGTCTTTTCAGTAGCTTCTGCTGGGTTTTAGCTTACAGATCTCTATGTAAAAGGCAATCCATGACTGAAAGTCATTGCACCTGTTCAGACTTAAACCTGCTGGAGATGGATTGATTGTCTTAATTTTCTTCCAATGAACAGCCCTTCACGGAACCACATCAGAAACACCAAAAAAATGGAGGAGAGAAAAACTGATCTTGCAAGTCTAGAAGGTTATGGCACCACAGTAGCACCAAAGTACCCTGAGAAAGGTAAAGGTGAGTTTACACTCGTGTGCAGTTACCTTCGAAGGCAAAGCGCATGCCTGCACCGCAGATGCACAGGCAGATCCACCAGCAGAGTAGCCACAGCAGCGAGGGAAACGCAGCTGAACAGAAAGGGCTTTGCTGCTTTCAGCCCTAAGGCGACCAACACACAAAGTGCTGCCCACCCTGCACCAGCCTGATGGTCCCACCCACCCTTAGCTTGGGGTTTCTGCATTCCACTGTGTGGTGTGGACAGGCCCAAAGCCACCTTGGGTAGGCAAGAGGAGGTGGGAACTATTTGTTATGAGGCTTGACCTTCTCTTAGAGTTGCCCAGCTTCTCAGGGTTTTCTTCCTCTGGATAAATTTCTCAGCATTACCTGTTCTGAAGAGGGGTTGGTTGTTTTTTCTCTTGAATTTTTATTCTCCTCATGGAGATTATTTGCTGAACCAGGAGCAGTCCCTGCACAGTGAGAACAACTGACCACTTGGGTTCTTCTGTTGGACCTCCAATTTTTTACTGGAGGTTTTGGGTGTAGTTTTTACTCATAGATATAAAAACTTACTAATGACTCCCATTTGGCAGTAGCCTAAACCTGGACTTTTAGTTGTCCTTTCCTATCCTATCGTGCAGGTTCCCTGGCAGGGGTGCAAACAAATTTTTTGCCTTGATCTTTTCATGGCCTTCTCCCCTTTCTTTCTGTGTTTCTCTCTTCCTTTGTAGATGACACTAGCTCTACCTCAGCATGCTCTGTACTGTCAAAAAAGCACTTGACGCTGCAGGGCTTAACTAACCTCAAAAGTCAGAAAGGTAATTTAAAAAAAAAAGAAAAATAAAAACTAACTCAAAACCAAACCTAAACTCCTCTCTGTTTAAGGCTGTAACTGAAGCATCACTTTGTGTGTGGATAGTGTGACAGGTTTTCAGTGTATGCACTAGCTTGTTCTCCAAAGTTCAAGCTGGGTTCCTGAGTCACTGACCCTGACAGGGAGATTTCAAGAGAAACAGGCTCTGGGGTGGGAGGGGGAGATGCAGCTGGGAAAAGTGGAGCTGTTGGAGATGCAAGGGAAGGAGTGTAGTTTACAGTGCCTCTAGCCTGACTACTGAGGCCAAGGAAGGAGTCTATAGTGCCTTATTCCTGTAGGAAAACTAAAGGAAAGATGTTTTCAGATCAGACCTGGCCTGCTTCTAGCTTCAGTGGATCTGTCTGAAATGCACCTGTACTTGGCAAAAAGGAATCGAGGTTTTGCCAGAGGATTTCTGTATTAGCACCCTTTCTAACAGAACTCCCAAAGCTGTGACTACAGCAGAATGTGTATGACAGTGTTTTGCTGGATACAAAAATAAATGAGAATTTCCCTAGGCTTCCAGAAAGTCTTTTTTTTATTCTTTTCCTCCCTCCTCCCCCTCCCTAAACCAGGCAATAGAAGTCTGAGACCTTTCTTGCTTCCTTCTGCCAAGTAATCAGGCTGTACATTCACTTCTTGCTTTGAACAGCTGTCTTTGAACAGTCTGAATTGCACTAAGATGATGGCACTTAAGCGCATGGTTTCTTTCTTTTTTTTTTTTTTCCTCAGCATCTTTTCAGAATGTCTTTTTGAAACCTGATTACCTTTGAGTTCTTTCTGGAGAGACTCTAGGGTTGTATGTCTAATGCTAATGAGGTGAGCGCTAATATCCCGTGCTTGCCTTGACAGAAACTCCAACTCCTTCTGCTAAAAGCCAGACATTGCCAATGATCCTTCTTACAGGACCAGGTATTGCTGTAGCACTAGATTTGTATAAAAATGGTTGCTTAATTAGGTAATGTTTGTCTAAAATTGAAATTAACTGTATTCACTTGATGTCTAGTTCATTTAGAGAAGTTTACATATACTTTCATCTATTACTGTAAAATAAATTTGTTAATTTATCTTCAAATAACTACACGTAAATAATCATTTCCCTCTGCTGTAATTGACCAAAATTCACGATTACAGAAATCCACTTGTTTTCCAGTGTAAACTCAAAGGTATTTAGCATGCAATCCACCTATTCTCTTTTTTCCAGTTCTTCAATATCTCTCTTCTGTGTTTTTTGCCTATTCATCCTCCCACAGCTTCTCCTACCAGTCCTGACAAAAAAGCTAAACGACATGAAGTAGTGAGTGACCCAACTCCTTTTGGTTTAAGAGGTATAGTGATCCCACATCTTGTACTGCACAAATGTCTGCCCTTCCCTCATGTAATGTTACATCGGAACGCTGGGGATACCTATGTGATGCTGTTGTGTGCAGCAGTATTGATACCAGCTGAGTTATTTCAATGGGGTCTGTCAGCTTCCTTGTATACTGCTTTTAATAACACAACTGGTTGAAATTTTACCCTGGCATCAAATAAAGCAGCATGTGACTCACCTAGTTTTAAGGAGAGGGCAGTGGGAAAGGGTTATTTCTGCTAAAGAAAAAAGTAGAAGATGGGTCTTTAATGGGATTACAGGGGTGTCCAGTTGCTATGAGACTCATGACTTTCCAGTTAGCATTTTCCTGTTTCTGTGCCCCTTGTGGAGAGGATTTAACTTCTAAAAGGCGGGCAGGGGGGAGAGGAATGAATCCAGAATGCGTGTGCTCTAGTCAGAATAGGGATCACCACTCCCCTGGGGATTTTCCATTTTAGATCTGCATTTATTACTGTAATCACAGTCCTGCTGAATCTTTCTTTTGGTGATAGTAGGTGATTTTTACCATCCTGTGAACCGTAGGTGATTTAACTGAACCCCTTGTAGCAGTTTTCCTCCTGTCCTCCCAGCCCACAGCTAAACAAAGAAGAGAAAAGCACTTCAGTTAAACACCCCATTTCTAACCAGCAAGGCTGTTGGTGAAGGCTTGAGTATAAATCCTTAGGACTAAATAACTAGAGAGTGCAAGGAGAGCAGTCCCTTTCTCCCTGACTCTCTTTCCACCAACAACTCTTTTAGAAATTATGATTCTACAGATGAAACTGTTTCAAACCTTTCCATTATCCTCCTCTCCAGGTTTCCACAGCCTTTGTCTTTGTTCACACATGGAAAATGATGCAGGTTCAGCTGCTGTGCTGAGGAAACTATTCAACACTGTTCACCTTGTCTGAGCAGCAGGCAATGTAATCCCAACTGGATGCTTGCAGAAACCCCCCAGCGGTGGATATGGGGGTTACAGGGTTAATTTTCTGCAGGTAGCAGTCAAACCTCTGAGATCTCCAGGTACCATGGAAGTCCTGAGGGCCTGAAAATGCTATCAAGAGGTCAGGGGTGTTTTGTGGCCTTTTTCCATGGATGTTGGAATTCTCCAGGGTAGAGAGTTGCTTGACCATTGCTAATTTACATTAAAATTTTGGGTCCCTAAAACCAACTTGTCTACTTGTCCAGCAGCCTTTCACTTTATGAAACCACTAAACCAAGTAAATGAATTTAAAACATCTAGTAACTCCTCTTTCTGTCTTACACCTTCCAACCTCTTTTCTGAGATTTTATCTCTTCTCTTTCCCCAACTCGGAGGTTAAAACAGGCAGTTGATCAGGGCACATCAGGATGAAACTGTACCAGATGATGGTCACAGCTCCCTGGTGTAGAGCACATTGCCCCCACTTGTTTCCTTTCGCTGCTGTGTCGCTCTGACTTACACCACCGTGAGCTCAAGGAGAATGAATTAGTGACAGAAACACATCTTGCAGATAAATCCTATCTCTGTGAAGAAACCTGTGGACCCGGAGAATGAATTCTTGGCTTTCCTGGCACCACTGGCTTTAAACTCCTTTCTGCATAACCTTGCCTTTTCTCACCTTCCCTGCCTTTAGAGGGAGCTCTGATTTAGTCACGCTGTGCAGAATGCACATGTGCACGTTGAATAGGAATGTGTAATTTTGGTGCCTGTAGTTAACTAATATGGATATGACCATAGTGACCACTTCCCTGCCCAGGATCAGATGGGGTTTTATACAGACTTGTTAATAGTAGAATGCCAGCTGGTATGAGGAGTATAAGTCTTGTTCCTACAGCAGGATCAGGCAGGCCTGCTCTTACCCACATCAGTATATTCAAAGAGGCTGAAGAACAAGTGCTGTTCCCCAAAATGTCCCAGATGAGCAGGCTGGAGAGTATGATGCTACAGGCAGGGCAATTACAGTGCTTTCTTTTTATTTTGTGCAACTTGTTGGTTCTGTTTCTAATGGAACAATTAGGAGAAACCAAGTTTTTTTTTTTCTACTGTTCTTAGCTTGGAAATAATAGGAGGGTTTCAGCTGTGTCCCACGAGCCAACTTTAAGATGTGAGCTTCCAAGGAAATTTGCATGGAATACAGCAGGCATTTATTACTCAGTTTCTTCACAGATGGAAGTTCACTCTTAACCCAGGACAGGGTCAAATGAGTCAGTACTTCTAACCTTATGCGGGTCATCCAACAGCACAGGCAAGGTAAAAGTCCCACTCCATTTGGTGAGCCCTGGGTGTGATTTGTTTCTATCATTCTTAGATTGCTTTGGCTTTATTCTGACGATGTTCAGTTTTTTTCCTAATGCACTGCCATGACCAGCCATGTGACAAATGCCTCCAAAGCCATGAAGAGCAAAAATGCTGGTGCCTTTTCAGCTTAAATAATAGTTACATAAAATTGGGAGGTTTGCTCTTCCTTTTGCTCTTTTCATTGAGTTTTATTGTTGTTACCATTTGGCTTGAACCAAGGTCTTACTTAAGGATATTTGTCTCTCTTATTATGCCTTTATTTGATTATAAGCTTGACACGTTTATTAGCAGCTGCTGACAGTGAAAAGCATCCCACTAATAAAACTTACTGTAGTTTTATTTGGAAAAGGATTTTGTGCACTCTGGATATGATTCAGGTTCACAGATAAATTAAAAGCTTCACCCTGAGAGAGAAAAAGGACCACTTGGCAATAAATGACAGGCAGGAGATTATTCTTGTGGTGTTTGGTGCAGTGACTTAACACCAAGATTAAGTCAGCCTGAATACCCTTAAATAATAAGCTGCCTTGTTGGGTGAAGTACAGAGTGCCTGTAGCTTGTGTGGAAATTCTTGACAGCTCCAAGAGCCTCACAATTTGAAGGAGACAATGCACATCCATCCCTGGTTCCAGCAGGCTGGTTAGGTTGCTCTAGGTGACAGCCACGTGTGTTCATCCTCTTCCCATAAAATCGTGCGTTGCTGTCTTCTGCCTTCTCCCAAGAGAGAGAGTTATCTCTCCATTGTTCATCTCTGTGTAAGAGAGAAATAGCTGCTTTTTAGTTGGCAGTTTGTGTCTTTTTCCATCTGTTTCCCCCTATATAAACCCAAAAGGCCAAATTCACTGCTTTGCTTTGCCACAACTCCACTTACTCTGACCGAAATGGGTCGACTTTTGCCAGCTGTGAATTTCACTCTGTGGCTCTAATAACTTCCCTGTGTACAGTTTTCCTCCTGATTATGTCAATCATTTCAAAGCTTTTCAGTGGGAAGAACATTTCTCCCAGTCGGTGGCTCACTGCTGCGAAGTTAACTGTCACCTCTTTGTTCCCCGAGGTTGGGCTAAAACATCTCATTCTCTGGATGCATCTGAAGAAAATGACGGCTGGTCTAGCGCTGAGGACCCCCTGAATTCATCGGATGCAGAAGAGGAAGGAGGAGGAGGAGGGGGAGGCGAGATGAAGCTGGTAACCAGAAACATATTCCCATTGAGCTAAGCAAAGGGTAGCGATATGTCACGTGTGGCTGTATACAGGAAAGCTCTTGAGGCTTGCAGGAAAGAAAACATCTGCCTTGAAATCCAAAGTTGGGCAGAATTCCTAGGGCAGTGGAAAACCTCCCTTTCTCTTTAATCAGCCTTCTGTTTGTACCTTGGGAAGGTCCATCTGTGCCCCTGTGTACCTGCAGGCTAGGAAGACCACTGGCTGCTTATGCCATAGTACAGCAGTCAAGTGATGACGTGCTCAGATACCATGTCAACAGACATCATGTCACTACTTTTCCAGCTTGGTTTTAGGTTTATTCTTTTTTTTTTTTCTTTTCCTTTAGAGATTTGAATTAATTGTTGTAATAGAAACATTTCACAGAATGTTTTTCAGGATGTGAGAATTCATTTCATTCATTCATTCATTTACTGCCTCTCAGTATGTATATTTACACCATCTCCAGCACGCATGTGCATGAAGAAGGAAGGGAAAAGTACTGTTGTGTTATAACAAAAGCTGCAATGTACCTTAAAGTGTGCAACAGAAATAATTTATGTTTTTCCTCTGTGTGCATTTAGACTCCTGGTAAATATACAGTTGTGACTGATTATGAGAAAGGAGTTTCTGAAGAACTTGCAGTGAAAAGTGGAGATCTAGTTCAGCTGATTCGTGAAGGGGAGGATGGACTTTGGTACGCAGATCTGTGCTTTGAAATTTTTTATACTGCCTTTTGGAAGGCAGATGTTTTGGGCAGAACTTTCTAAGGCATCAAATGAAGCAATCTGACCTTGGTTTTTATATATTTTTTAGGTATGTAAAGAACCTGAGCACTGCTAGAGAAGGTTGGATCCCAGCAAACAATCTGCTGATGCTCATAGGCAATTCAAAATCAGCTCAATCTTTAAGCAGCTCTGGTAAGCTATTGTAAAGGAGATGAATGTGTCTCTGAAGATTCCTAATATTCAAGAAAGTTCTGAAAAACAACAACCATATCTTTTTCTCTTTTCTTTCCCCTTCCCCCCCAGAATCAGGCACTGCTTCCAGCACTTTGAGCACATCATCAAGTTGCAGTGACAGCTGCAATGCCAGCAGCAACAGCTTCTCTGACATTAAGGGCTAACATTAAATTTTCACCCTACCTCCATGAAGGTAAATCTGGAGTTTGTCATTTCATGCAGAGTTCTGGATGTTGGACTCCACCAGAGAACCACCAGTCCTGTGTTGCTAGCTCTGAGTATTTTCAGTGGTGATTTTTGCAGGTCCTCCCAGAAGATGCCAATGAAAGGTGCATGGTATGTGAAGCTGTAAATAAAAGTTAAGCTATTTGAAATAGGGTGGTGTAGAGGCTTCTGCTCTGAAGTCTGAAGCTGCAGAGCTGTTAGAATAAAACACATTTTCTTGTTGATACACAATCAGGTTTCTGCAGAACTGTATCATTTCATAACAGCCAGAATCTGAATGTGAGCAAACAAAATGTGTTCAGTGCTAAATCCTCATTGTAAACTAATAACACAGCAATCACTGTACAGGATAGATGAGGAAAATCAATCCAGTTTACAGTTTCTTCTCAAAAACCCTTTCTCCAAGGACATACCTCAGTCAATTCAGCAAATGGGACTCCTTCAGCAACAAGGAAGGAGGTTTGGTCCAGCCTCTTCTCTTTTCTTGGGTCTTCAGGATATTCTTTTGCTCCCTAGAGGCTGGGATGCGGATGTGACCAATTCACTGACCACAACAGCATCAAAAGAAACTATTATTTTATCCTTTCCAACCTTTTAACGATGTGTGCAATGGAATAGTGATTTTTCTGAGGTATTTTGGCCTCACAACCAAATTCTTTACCAAGATCACTGCGTTTACATAGCCTTGGCAATTTTGTAGTATCTTTCTCTTTACACGGGTGCACAACGAAACACAAATGTTCTTCTTCATTAAATGATTTCTTAATGGTAATTGCATGGATACCTTCAGCGCTCACAGTTAACGTGCAGCTACAGGCAGAGGAAACTATTGTGGCTGCACTATGGGGCAAGGGCCTGCCTTCAGACAAACTTCTGAGGGCTAGAAATCAGAGGTGGTTTTAGTCAGTCGTGTTCGTTGCAGATTTATTCAAAGGAAAAAAAGACAATTTTTCTATAAAAGAGGAGCACAGGAGAAAAAAAAATATAGTCAGATTTATGCTACAGACAAGTATTTTAATTTTCTTTTTTTAAAGAAAGGGTGATGCTAAACTTGGCATTTCTCAAGGTGTGATGCAAATTTTCACTTTGTCAGTCATTCTTTGCACGTCATCCTTACAAACAGTCCCAAACTGTGTGTATGTATGGAATATTATCTTCATTGCTGTCCATCTCAAATAGTTTTACTTAGATGAAAGTAGGTTTTTAACTGATTCATGTGCTATATTACCTTAAAATAATGTAGACATTAAGAGCATTACTTTTAATAAGCACTAAGCACAGCAGATTATTTCAATGGGAACTGCTGTCAATCATCACATCCTCTGATGGTTGAGCCCTGAAGTCTTTATGCCAGAATTTTCTATTTCCAAGGGTGCAGCTTAGGAACATGACAAATGCTTTCAAGAATGATCTTATTCCTCCCCCAGATGCAATCAAAATGCAGCTGACCATGGTCAGTACCAGTTGAAACATATATATACACACACATATATATGCATGTATATACGTGCATGTATGTGCTTGTGTGTCTATAAATGTGTGTGTAGATATGTATATGTATGTAGATAAAATGTATCATGTAAAAGATGTATTTATAGTCTTCATGCTGCTGAATGTGTCACTTTACAATTCATAAATACTTAGGTTTCTTGCAATACTGCAATATAAAGGCTGATCAGGGTTTTACTTCAGGCATCTTTTCCAATGCAGAAATCCTCTGATCTTTTTTTAATTATCCCATATAATAACGTGCTGACCAGGAATATTTAGTCTGATACTTAACAATGGAATGGCAACATGAGATTCAGCTTCTCTTCATCTATGTAAGTTATTTTGTAAATTATCTGTAACATAATTTACTTATATATTGCTGTCATTGCTAAGATGAGACTGTCCTTTTGTTTCTCGCCGCAGCCTCATTTGTGTTTTATCAATGGTTTTCTCCACATCGTTGCACTTTAATATACAACCCATTTCACCATTTCCTTTTTACTGCTGTCGTGAATTAGAAGTTCAAAGTCAGAGGTCTCTATTGTAATTATGTTGAATAAATTTCAGCACTTCTTGCTGAATGACTTTATATAGACATGCTCTGTGTTTTATTTTGTCTCACAGCTTCTTATGGGTATCATATAAAAACAGACTTAGGCTGAAGGATTTGGCACAGAAAGCCAGGTCTGTCTAGCTGTTGCTTGTCATAGTCTGTGTGTTAAAATCCTTTGTCTCCTTATTCTGGGCTGTCTCAGAAAAACACCATTTTACCCGTGTGATCCTGTCTCACCTGGCACTGGGGAATTGAAGCGTGTCTGCAGGCTGAGGATAAAAAGTGCAAGCCAGTGCCAGGTAATCAGAATTCCCTTTCTCACACACACCATTTGTTGAAAGCTGCCACACTGATGCTGAGTTTTCCAGAAGAAAACTGTGTATCCCTTGGTTCCTCTCCTCGTGTATGCACGCTCCTCTTGATCCCACAGTCTTAGCAGAACAAGTTGGAGGCCTGTGTCTGGCAATGGCCACAGCTGGGTGAGAAACAAGAAACCATGTTCACCCTTGCAGCATCTGAAGAGAAACATGTTTGAGCATTCACTGATTAATGGCTTTAAGGATCATCATGCCTTGGTAGGAGGTGAATTTCACACTCACTGGAGTAATTTGGGCTGAGTTGGTGCCCGTGTGCATTTACACAACCCAGCCAAGCTGTCACTGGGATCTGATTGCTTGTATTTGTTCTTGTTAACAGCTGCAGTAGGTAGTCCTACTCTTCTGAGCAAAAGGAGCTCCAACCCTTCTGAGCAGAGCCACAACATACTTGTTAGAAAAAAAGAGTGAAAGAATTCCAGCCCCAATTTACCTTAGTGGCAAGTAAAGAATCTTCTACATAAAAATTATTAATGATTTGTTACTTTTTAACTGTTTGATGTTTATTTCCTGTTGCAAACACTGTGGACTCATCTTGGCTTTCTTATATCCCAGATAACTGGGTCAAAATTGGAGCACAGTCTTTCCTAGATACAGCAAGAGTTTACCAATTGGAATACAAAATTCTTTCTCTGTTCTGCACAGATGTTGTCAGTGAACAAAACTGGGGACTTCGGACCGTAACTCGTGTATATTGCTTATCTGAAAATGACAGGGACTCCCAGTCCCCTTCTGTATCGCGTGTCAGACGGTTATTATGCGCTGCACTGTAAAGTTCAGAGTGTCCACTCAAGTCCCCAGAATCAGGAGTCTCCCTAGATTTGTGTAGGTGAGTGCCAGATCTGCCTGGTATGAGGCAATTCCCTTAACTTAGGATGCAGGAATAGAAGAGCCGGATTCTGTTGTCCCTTAACATTTGATGTAAACTGTGTCTAGATACCCTGTTAACACAAGATGATGTTTACATGTTGAAGCACCTTCTCTGGGCTTTCATTCGAAAGGAGATGAATAAATAACATGTAAGCTGATGGCCACTTGAGCAACAATGTTTATTTTAATAGCTGTTAAAGAAGATAAAGATGAGATCATTTCAGAGACTCATAAGCAGATGGGAAGAAAGGAATCACTCTGTAAAGACCCTCAGAGGACAAGGTAGTTTTCAGCCCTGTAATAACAAAGCTCTTGATAAATGGCTTCTTCAGAAAACCCTGACAGGGTGAGGCCAGGTGCAGCAGCAGAACCACCCAAGGCCTTTAGCAAAGGTATGGGAATTTCTCTGCTTTGTCCCAGGCAACTTCCAGAAGCTCTCTTTTTAAATGCTGTCCAATATACATATGAATTTTTCTCTTCTTCCCTTAATACATCCAGGAAAGAAATTTAAGTCTTGTGAAATTTTGATCTTGTCACTTCTCCCTGGAGGAGACTGTGCAGTATCATCTTCAAATAGCAATACAGGGCCTGAGGCACCCGTTTGCCTTAGTGGGTGAGCTGCTGCTCCCAAGATCCAGCTCAGGCAGAGGGGATACCAGCTCCCTTGCCAGCAAGACTGCATCAGATTTTTTCCTGTTTTGTTTTTCTGTTGTTGTTGTTCCTTTCCCCATTTCCAAGCTGCTGTACCTCAAGATGATATTTTCAAGGAACCACAGTTGACTCCACAATAGTGCTGGGTAAGTCCAGCATGGTGCATGCACAGTCTTCCCAGCTCCTTTCCCAGGCACCCTTTTCAGCTTCATCCATCACTTGCTTACCTGGCTGTCCACTCCCCCAGGCTGCTTCTATGGCTCTGCACAGCTGGTTTTAGCTTTGATACCCTGCATATGTTGTATCCTCAGCCTTTTTCTCCAGACTCTCTGCTGTCCTTTGGTGAGGTACCTGCTGCCCTGCACCTCGTCCTGTTTTGTTGAACTCCAGGGCTGCCTCACTTCCCTTCTGCCCCATTTGTCCGCTTACCCCCCAGGCAGTGCTCTCACCAGCTGTCTGCCACAGCTGCCTGAGCCCCTGTTACCTGGCTTTTCCTCAGGCATCTTTTGTTTCCTTCTCTTTCTCCCACCTTTCTTAGTGGATGGTCCCCTTGGCAAGCAGCAGCTCAGTAGCGGGGGATGATCGCTTCCTTAGCCAAGCTCCCTCACACCCCCCTAAGTGCTACACCCTTGGTCCTGCCAGCTCCAGAGAGCAACTTAGTTATCCCCCCACCTTTCCCCTGGCATTTTTTAGCCAGATCATCTCCCAGAACAAGCACAGAGTTCCCTGAGCAGTAGCACTCACTCCCATGGCCACAGCCCCTGCACTGCCTCCAACAGGGACAACCTCCAAAGGCAGCAGGGCAGGGCCAAGAGGTGTCCAGGGTAGTGAGGCACCAGAGGGCTCTGCTGGAGCATGGGTAAGGCTGGTACAGCTGCTTTGGCATCTGTTCCCTCCCTCGGCTGCTCATTTGCTATTGTACGGGGTTAGCTCAGAATATCTTGTATACAAATAAACACCCCACCCCTTACAGCGGGCTCCAGCTGCTTTGCTTAGTCCAAAGGTGAAGTGTCCTTGCCCAAAGCTCAAGCCTTTTCTTGAGGCAGCTGGGGTCAGTGTCACATCTACAAAAAGCCTTGAGAGGAAAAAAAAAAACACAACGCAGTGTGCTGTACATAAAAGGCAGGCTGCAGACAAAGTGGCAACATTTCCTCATCTAACTGAGCAGTGTAGCAAGATGATCTCTCAGCCCCTCACAAGGAGAGGCTGAGTTGCAGCTGGGGCAAAGGCAAACCATGAGGAGCTCTGACCCTGCAGAGACAGGTCAAAGTCACCCACGATGTTAAGTTGCTATAGCAGTAAGAGCCCTATATCTATATATACGATGTACTAATGTATGCTCCTTGGGTGTCTGCACCTCTCCTGAGTACTGCTCCAGGTGCTGCAGCCTGTACCAGCAGCAGCCTAAAGATGGTGGTAGAAAATCAAAGATCAAGTTTGGCATTTTCAGTCTGAAAGTTTTTTACTCCGATTAGTCAGTTTGGTGCTGCAATATTATCTTTGACAAATCAATTGAAGTGAATTGACTAATCACCTTTCGGGTTTTCCTATTTATTCATTGCACATCAATTGACAAAGCAACAGCTGCACTTAAAAGCTATGGATTTACCAGTGGTGCTGCTGCAACTGTGATGGTCTCAGGACATAGTGAAGAGAAGGTCTGCAGTAGAATTAGTATCTCTTGTTACAGAGCTTGGTGACATTAAACAGATAATCTTTGGTGCATGCTGCCATTATTGTAAATTTATTTTGCACTGCCTTTTCTGTCTTTTACTTCCTTTATTAACTAGATATCTTCAGATAGCCTTCTCAAACAGCAAAAGAAGAGAAAGAAATAACCCACAACAAGATTAAAAAATAAAATCAAATGTTATACACTTGTATTCAGAGCTGGTCACCAAAAATAAATAAGTAAAAAACATCATCTCCCCACCTTCTACTTCCTCTTTATGAGAATAATTGCTGTATGGGGATACAGAACTCAGTCAAGCAGGTAAGTAATTCTCTCCTGGAAAGAAAAAGTTCTCTTTTGAGGTCTAAGACCCAAATCATTTGCTTTAAAGCTTAGCAGCATGACATTCATGTATTTAAAGATTAGTAAAACAGAAAATAATTAACTTAATCACAGGCTTGGCTTGCTTTTAATTAGTCTGATAAATGATTGATTGATTACTTTGTTATTGAATATTTAAATTCATAAATTCATCGGGCAGCTTGTTCCTCAACCTTTCTTAGCCTTGTGAGTTTACTCAAATGATCTCTTATGGCCTCTTTGGAAAAAAAATCATTGATTTCTTTTTTTCACTTGTTCCAGAGTACTGACTAGAAAACTCTTGTTTAAATGCCAGTGACCTGTTGGATCAGATCAAGTTGCGCAGTTCCCAATAGCTTCCTCTCTTCAGCCCCAAAATTGAAACTAAAAATAGCAAAACTGTAAGAATTTTCCTTTGAAAAATGTCAGTAGGAATCAAAACAAACCCAAAGAATGGTATGGGCTGAGGCATCAGTTCGTCACGTCTTGCAGGCTAATGTTTCTGCTTTAGATGTTTTCATTTCACAGTGTTAACATTCTTTATGTTTAGATTTTGTGACTTTTTTTTTCTTTTTTTCTTTAAAGCAACTTTTGCACATCCAAAGCACCCACTAAAAAATACCCTAAGTCATATTTTCTGAACAGCTGTTCCCAAACTGATGCTAGTGGAGCAGCGGGGGTGCATGTTTGCACTAATATATATTTACTTCTAATTGAACAGCAGATTATTTTTCTTGGAATCGCTCAGAAAACATAACCCAAGGCTGCAGCCTGCACTGGCAAGGAGATTTATAGAGAAGAATACCAGAGCAATTCTCAACAAACTACAACAAGGCCACCCAAGAAGAAAAACAAAGTAAGACTTGGGGATGTTGTGGGGAAGAAAAGCTAATGAACTGATGTTTGCTCCTCTGGCTGGGGTGTAAGACAGTAAGGAAGGGGAGCTCTTCTTTAAAAACACAGCTCGCTCTTTAACTGAAGAACTGGCTTGGCTGGAGTGAGTAGGAAACAGCTTTGAGATGAGACCTGTGAATACGAAGTTCATGAGTAAAGTCCTCAGACTGCTGAATCCCCAGTGACTCTCCTCATGAGCACAGTCCTCCCTGTCACCCCTGATGAGTCCTAATTACGAGAATTTTTCTTGAAAGAAGGACTGTCCTCATATGAACTAACTGTTGTTCCTAGCACTTGAGCTTCTCCCTGGACTCTAAAAGCAACTACTGAGTGTTTGGCTGTATTCCCAACCAATAAATCAAAACCTTTCATGTTTAAGGGGTGCCAACAGAGGAAGGAAGAAAGACAGAAGGAAAAGACTCCATCAGTCCTAAAGGAGATGTATGAGATCTGCACACTAAGAAGGAATAAGATGAGCAAGGGAAGCGGTGCCGTGCTGCAGAGGTGCTGTGATGCCATGGTGCAGTGGCAGCCACACTGCCCTCCCTGGCAGGGAAATATCAACCCAGGATGAGGAAACCTGGCTGGAAGGGGACAATGGGTGCTGACCCGGGCTGGCCTCAGGGGCAGGAGGTGCAACCTTCTGCCCTGATCTGCATGATTCATTCAACTAGACAGGGCTGGATTTTTCCCCAAGAAGTTGAGACAAATTTTCAAGCAGATCCAACAAGCTGAGGTTTGGTCTTCCTAAGCAGAACATGCTTTTGCTATTTCCAACTCAGTGCTGTAGGCAAGCAAACAAGGAATGAAGACTATGTTGGCAGGCTATGAGGCGTGGAGAGGGTTCCAAAAAAGCAAAGACAAGGACAGTATGGGGCTGCTGCAGCTCCTTTGGTATTTCTGGTCTCATTCCTCTGCTATGGGACAGGACCCCACCACATGTCCCTGACCATCCCAGGAACTGGGCTGCTGGGAATTAGCCAGCCTGCACTCCAGGTAAGTGCCCAGATGGCCCCTCTTGGGAAAGCAATTTCAAAGCAGAAAGTTGAGCTGCGTTGACCCCCCACTAAGTAACAGGACCTCATATGAAGAACGGGTGGGAGCTCAGCTTGCTTGAGGGATCACGACTTCTGCAGGGAGTTATGATGAGTGTTGTCAGTAAAGTAAAAATCCAGCTGTTGCTTTCTTTGCTCTAGCATTCATATGGAAAGCTGACCCTCCTTCCTTTTCCACGCAGGAAGGGGGGAACAGCCAGGGAAATACTCCAGCCCTTCACTGCTCGTAGGCAAACATGCTCTTTACCTCACTGCTATCTTAAGTAAATATTTCCCCAAGAATGTTTTCTAGTCTGATGCCGTTAATTGATTTCTATTATAAATCAGAGGACTGCTTATGTTCCAGATAAAATATTGCCTGCAGATTAGCCCCTCAAACCACACTTGTTATTAATGAAATATAACATGGATCAGCTCAGCTCCTCTTCCAGTTGGTACAACTTGGGCAGGCCACATATGCCTCGCAGTAAAGATGGAGAGAAACAGTCTAGGGTGTCTCTTGCTGGTTAATTAGTGTCTCCAAGTCAATTTAGACAGAAGTGCAGCATTTCAATTGGTTACGGAGAAATGGAAAAAGACACTAAAGCACTAGAAGGCCGTTTCTTGACTGCTGACTCACGATAAATATCACATCTTTGCTCTCTGCATGTGGGGATATGAGGCCAAGTTAGTGCTGGTCACACGGACGCAGGATCCCAGCATTGTGCTTTTCATGGAAAAGTCAGGCTAGATGGGAAGTGAAGCTGCAGGGCAGCAGCCTGTGCAATCGGCATGGCCTTTGCGCAGGGCAGGAGAGCGTGCTCCAAAACCAAGCTCTCCGCTTGCCTGAAAAGGGCACGCTGCAGGATTTGCATGTGCCTTTCTGCTCAACTTGTTGGACTGTCATGGATCTTTTTCTGTCTTCATGATTCGCCAGCCCCTCCTCTGTCTCGGAGTATTTGAAGCTGAGCTCTTTGGCCAAACAGTCCTCGCTGAAATGTCAATACACTACCAGGACACTGGCTCGCAGGGTTCATCATGGTTTCCAGGCAGTGCATGGCTTTGTTTCTCCACTTTCTGCTGATTCCTCTTTCTCTGGATGCAGGTATGTTGCGGGATATGGATGTAATTATGTTTACTGGCCATGAACCTCTTGTCACTCGGGTGTAATTTTCATTGCAAGTTTTGAGCACTGTTGAGTGTTTGTCCTACCTCTGCTTGTGCCTGTGAATTATTCTAAGGCTCTTGTTTGCTTTCATTGATGGCCTCCCTGCACTTGTTTTGCCAGCTAAGGAAAAGTACCTCTAGATGGTTAAATTAATCTATTATCTCACTGTATAGAGAGCAGATAAGCCATCAGTTGTCTGCCTGCTACATGAAAAAAGGAACTTGGGTTTACCCAATTTCATATTGAACTGTGGCATTTTTTCAAAGCAAAGAATCACTAGTCTGTCATTCAGCTGATGAGAAATTCAAGAGGTAAGGATCCACCCTGTTTCAGCTGTGGAAGGCAGTGAGGTGGTAGCTCCTTGGTGGCTCCAGCGCATGTGTGAAAATCAGCTTCCAAATTCATAAAGCAGACCCCATGCTTTCAGATTCCCAGTTAGCCATTGTCTGGGTCTCCTGCATTACAGGGAACAAAGCTGGGGAAAAAAACCCAAAAAAACAAACCACCAGCAAAGTCAAAAACATTCCCATGTCAATAAGTGGAAAATGCTGAAATTAAAGTGGTAGGATGTCCCCAGCCACACGTCCAGGCACGGTCCTCCATCAGAGTTCGTGCCTGTGAACTGTGTCATGTCTCTGCAGTGTAAGGTTAATTAAAAGCCTTTAAAGCAAGACACATTAAATGGATGCAGCCTGACTTTGAAATCACAGCAGAAAGACCTGTCTGACATTCCTACTATGAGCAAATGTTTATTGAAGCACCCTGGATAAATCTAATGCACGTCACAAAACATTTTATTCCTCCAAGTAACTTCAAAATACAGGGAAAATTACCACTATTTCAGATGAAATTCAGCAACTGTTCTGATTAGACACAAATGTTTAGAGACACCTCGCTAGATTGGAATAAACCCTCTCAGTATTTATATTTGCATGTACGTCGGTGAGGACACGCACTTCAGCAGCCACCTCAGGGCCCTCGCAGCAGGTAGGAGGAAACTCCCACACTCTCAGGGGTCTCGTAGCAGAGAGCATCCTGTGGAAAAAGCAGGTGACCTGCATCCACTCACAATCCAAGGTGAAATAGTTAAAACCTCTGAAATGTAAGTTGTTGTGAAGCTCCAGAATCCTCTACTTACATGGAGGAGGAACCAAAAGAAGCAGCAAAATGGATTATTTCAAGACTTGTTCTGTGTCATACGTGGAGCAACATGCACCACAGCACTGGGATTTCTTGTTCCTTGTCCTGAATTACATGGGGAGTGCATAGTTGTGTGATGTGTTTGTATCCTGAAGCTGCGGAGCAGGTCAGTGTGGTGACAATGGTATCAGCTCTTTCAGTGCACACTTCTGAGTCACAAGTTGACACACGACTCTAGGAAGCGAGCTCTGCCGCTGTCTGCTATCAAACCTGGATATTCCATGTCTTTCCAGAGCACATACAGGGAGAAGACCCCCCGCAGCTTCTGGTTTATGGTGCTGGCAGCAGCTAGGAGCCATCCACGGGCATTCACAATGCAAACAACATTGTCCATCCTTCCTATGTACCTTAACGTAGCCTTTTTTACAGAAGAAAACTAAAGATAATTATCTTAAAGCATTGGGTTTAAAACTGCTGTCTACTAGTGGTGGAGTAAATCCCTTCTGCAGATCCAAAGAGTGAAGGGGTGTGAGATAATATGTGACTATGGGTGAAGGGGTGACTGAGGACCACATGTCACCAAGAGACTTAGCTTAGAGAGTACAAAAAAATCAGGTGTTGCCATGTCCATCAGTGCTAGATAAAGCAACACGGGCTTTTCAGCTGCTGGAATTGAAAAGAGCTGTGCTGTGCATGTTAAGACCTACTCCATGGCGTGCCATGGTGCCTTGGGATTCGCTGACGTACATCACCAGTGTAACGTGCCACTTTCTCTTCAGCTCTCAGCTCTGTAAATTTCACGTGCTGCCAGAGAAAGGAGGTTTTCACCTTTGCCCATTTCTTTTCTAAAGAGTCTCAGAAAAAGCTTGAGAAGAAGAAAAGCTTTCAGGGGAAATCATGCCCCCATCCTCTCTGTCTGGAGCGTATAGCTGTATGACAAACAGAACATGCTGCTGTTTTTCAGTCTTTCTAAAGCAGGAAGAAGCAAGCAGTGTTTTGCAAAGGCAAAGACGAGCCAACAGCTTCTTCGAAGAGATAAAACTGGGGTCACTAGAGCGCGAATGCATGGAAGAGAAGTGTTCCTTTGAGGAAGCAAGAGAGATTTACCATGATGATGAAAGGACAGTAAGTAACACGGGGCTGAGTGCTCACTGTCAGGTGAACTCCCCTAACTCAAGGGTGTGCTTTGACATTTTAAACCATGAGATTATAAAAAAAAAAAAAAAGCCACGCACTTTGTGTCCTGCTGTTTGCATCTTTCCCTTACATTTCCAAGGGGACACGCAGCAGCAGTGAGTTGCAGGAGGGTGCTCTGCATGGGCCGCCTCAGGCAGTTCCGATCTGAGGGATGGTAGGAAAGAGGATGCTCTCTAATTCTTCTTCCTGACTCCCCAGTGATTCCTGGCCTGACAATACCTTAGATTATGGTATCGTGCAACACCAGTTTCAATCCCACCCCAACTCTACAGAGGTTATTGATGGATAACCTATTTGTGTGTGTTACACAGTGCCCTTCCCTATTGGTCTGTGTAAATAACAGAGAATGTAGAAAATAATTTAGACTAAGATATCAACTGTCATAAATTATAATGGTAAAAGGGGCATAACTGTGGCTGTCTGTAACCCCTTCTGTGCTACAAGGACTGCAGGACTTAATCTCAGTTATTTTTCCTTTCATTAAATCTCATATCTTTTTCTTCCAGAAAGAGTTCTGGCACATCTATTCCGGTACGATCGTTTGGGATGTCCTAACAGCTATGAAAACACTCCCGCTGCTGCAGCTTTTCACATGAGCCAGACTGACCCTGAGTGTTTTTACAGACCCTAACCAGTGTGACTCCAACCCCTGTCAGAACGGCGGGAGTTGCGATGACCAATTTCAGGATTACGTTTGCCGTTGTCCTGTCGAATACGAGGGCAAAAGCTGTGAAAAAGGTTAGCTTTGGCATAGCTTAACAAATTAAAAATGCCATTATTCATTCAGATTCAAGGCATTGGGGTTAACAACAGCAATCATTATCATTCTGCATCATTCTAGCCCTGACAGCTACCGTTCTCGCTGCCTGCACTGTGGTGTGATGGGTCTAACCAGCTGGCAGTCGGGCACTGCAAGGCAGCAAGATAATTATTACATTATGATGACTTTGTAAAAAAAAAAAGGAGGATTATTTTTTTCCTACCCAAGTGCTGGAGTTACTTTGAAGCTTGGTGCAGTATGTGAATGAGAACTGTGCTGCATATGCATCGTACAAAGGCTGAGGGGACAGACCCAGCAGTTAGTGAAGTCAGTATATGTCTTTCCACTGATTTCAGTGTGTGCTGTGCGTTGAGTGCTGCACTCATACCCTCAGAACACACTGAGGCCACACAAGGACCAGGCACTCATCAAGTCTGACCAGGCAGTCTCAATGGTCATCCCAGAACATCCTTCTGCAAAATGGCAAAGTATAAAAGTTAGAATTTTTCAGTCATATCTGATGATTGTTGCCACAAAATTACAACACCTCTATCCATTAGACAGCTCAGCTACTGCATAACTGCCAAGTGATTTAATTTTAGGTGTGTGTTTCTAGCCTTTTTTTCCTTAATACCTGGCTTTTCCCAAATGAAAGGCATTTTTCATGCATAAAGCACAGAAATCTGCTTTGCTACCTCGATTCCCTGTCAACTTCCCACATTGCAGTTGACTCCTGTTAGGTACCAAAATCCACATTCAGAACTCTAAATGCTCTTTCTTTGACTTTAGCCAGAGCTGACATGCTGAAGTGCATTTATGACAACGGTGGCTGTGAGCAGTACTGTGCTGACCAGCAGTCTGAAAAACGAGTGTGCTTCTGTGCGGACGATTACACTTTAGCGAGTGACGGCGTGTCCTGCATCCCCCAAGGTAAGATACTGCTAGCCCCATGCTAAGTTTAAGACAGCTCTGGAAGAAGTTTTCAACGCATACACATCAGGAGGTGCAAGGTATATATAAGACTTGGCCACCAGCTCCCCACCTCTTCTTCAAGGTCAGAGTCCAGAGCAGTATATTTTGGCTTCTGGTGGAAGTTAGACACCCCAGAAAAGCAGCTGGCAAAACGTACACAGCGATCAGGAAGCCTTTTGTACCTCTCCTTCCTGGCTCCAGAGGTCCACTCCTCTAGGACACAGCAAATTCGAGTTTGAACATCTGATCTGCTGGGAGCGAGGGAGCTGAACCCCAGTCTCTCAGGAGCACCCTCACCACTGGTCTGGTAGAGAGGAACTGAGCAGTGAAGACAATCTGATGGCTAGGTGGTCTAAATAAAGCAGAGCTGCAGGGGTGGCTTTGGGGTCAGGCTCAGAGGTGTTGGGGAGTAGAGGGGCTCTGAATTCTGCAAGTCCTTTTTTGTTTTACCTTACACCCACAGTGGAAAAATATTTTTGGGGCAAAATTATTTCACTGATGGATCTCCAATCTGAAATTGTGAGTATGGACTTTATTACCATATTTATTTCAGCACAGGAGTCAAAAGGAAGAGGCCTATTAAAATCAAAGAAAGCAGCTATTCTTATTCTTTTTCTTTTTTTTTTTTTCTTTTTTTTCTCTTTGGTAGGACTAATACATTTGTGATATTCCTCTAGATGCTATGGCCAGATACTTCTCTCACTTATCTGACAAGGTAAAATCTCAGGCAGGAGTAGGGTAGCACAAGTTAATGATTTTTCCAGTACATAAGCTGGCACCTGACTGTTGCAGATGCCTACTTGAATTACTTTATTAGAGGGGAAAATGAGACCCCTGTGGATAGGAACATAACGGACAGAGCTGCAGGGAGCATGCCAAGTAATTCTGAGGCATGGTGCCCCCCTACACACACCTCAGCAGAGCACTCATGCAGAGAACTGATAATGACAACCTAGCTCTCAACAATAGCAATTTCATTAGAAAAAAATGTCTACTAATGTGCTTATCCCTTATTAACAGATTCTGCAATATCATGTGATGGGGAAGCTGCTTTTATTCAAAGCTGAGAACAAAGAATTCCATATTCCCCACAGGTTTTCCAGTGTGTCTTCCCCGGCGAGGAAGATGTATTTGTTTCTGCTTGCTTCTTGGGGACCAAAATAGCTGTAGGGCTGACCATGTCTTGAAAGGAGACAAAACCACGTAACTGCCAGGCTGCCAGTCCCTTCACCTTCCTTCTGTCAGCTCCCACAATGGCCCTTTCAAACACCCAAACTTGTGTTGCCCTGCGTACACCATTAGAGGGTATGGGTTTGTGCTATATCTATCCTGATAGTTCACCAGCTGCCACCAAAGAGCTAGTCCTGTTTCCCCATACTTCACCTGTACCTGTAAAGCTTGATGCTATCTTCATATCAGCTGAAGCATAATTGTAGATCTGTGGAGATGTCAGATTCATCTCAGCATACATTATAGGGCCCTTAACACAACACTGCCAAAGTGATCGAAATGGAGCACTCGTCCCCCACAGCGTTATCTCAGAGTGACTGCTGGGTGGAAGGGGCACCATGTCCAGTTACAGCAGACACATGGCACACAAAGAAAACCCCCAAGGTAGACCTTCTTCATCTTGAAAGGAAAACTCTGCTGGGTTAAGGATGTACTGAAAATACCAAAGCTTTCTCTGCACTACAGCTCAGTCACAGGTTCAGTCCTCAAGGTTCAATTCTCTTATTTCAAATCTTCACGTGTTTGTTCAGGATAAAAGCAGGCTGTAGACTGAGATGTGCAGTCACAAAACATCAAGGATGCTCTGGACCAAGGCAAACTAGGCACAGTCTGACAGGAAACGTACCAGAAGACAAGTGCGTGCTTGTAGGAGATTGTCAGGTCCACCCAAACAAGGGATAGCAAGCTGCACGTCCCATGATTAAGTCTGTGTCTCCCCGTGCTGTTGCTGCTGTGCACTTGGTACAGCTGAGTTCAAGTCAGCAGGGTCACTGAAAATACACAGACTGCAAAGCTTGACAGAGTCACTTCTGCTCTCCAGCTGGCAGCCTACTTCATTGCGCTGACATGTATTTTAAGCGGGCATATTGTTTGCAAACTCCTGTGGTAGATGAATATACATCAGTGATAACATGTGGGCCTGCATTCTATTTGTCAAAGCATTTCTGGCTGTTTCCAAACAAAAAGACTACTTACCTGCTGAGCTGGTTTAAATTACTTTTGAGAACCCACGCTCCCAGACCAAAACCCAATTTTTTAGCTAACATAACTTGACTGAAAACCTTATTTTTCTGTGAATTCAGTGCAATAATATCATGCTTTCTGCCTCTTGGGGTCTTTTTTTTTTTTTTTTTTTTTTTTTTTTTTTTTCTTTTTTTTTTTTTTTTTCTTCATAAATCCTTCTTTGAAAAATAACAATGCGGGAAAAACAAA
>JANIJG010006244.1:1200-31089 GCA_024611175.1 Megaceryle torquata
TCTGAGTGATCTGTCCTAGCTTTGGTCCTGCTCTGGCAGGGGGTTTGGACTTGATGATCTCCGGAGGTCCCTTCCAACCCCAACCGTTCTGTGATCATGTCACCACAGGTATGAATGGCTGTTCAAGGTCCGGTCATCAACTCTAGTTCCATTTGTCTAAAGCAGATTCCCCACTCCCCTAAGCCCCGCGTGCATTTGGTCGCAGTGTTACAATATGATGTTCCTGCCTTGAGCTGAGCTGAGCACATGTCTGACTCGGACCTTCTGTTCACCAGGAAGAGGAGAGGGTTCCTGGAGCAGGTTACTGACCTGTCTCTGAGCAGCCTGTGGACAAGGCAGAATTCATGCCCTGCCAGTTCAGAGCAGGGATGGGACTTGTGCAGAGAACCTTTTGTGAGGCTCGGGGTGTGCTGGTGCTCGTGGAGGGGAGAAACCAATTTTTCATTCGCATCCAGTTCATCACACTCCTGTGCTGTCCCTGGGCCAAGGAGCCATTGGTTGCTCCGTGTGGTGGAGATGTGGTGTAAAGTGGGGGAAATGCTTACAGCAGCAGCAGCAGCAGGAGGACAGGCTTGTACTGGCTTCATGTAGACACGAAACCGTCGTCGTCTTCTCCTTGCAACACTTTCATTAATTTTGCAGAGCGCTTATATGGCTGGGGCAGGATGATACCTGTGCCCTGAGGCATTATACTGATGGTGTGAAGCAGAGGGGGCTTGGCCTTTTCCTGCATTAGGAACATAGAAACTTTCCAATCCTAATGGCTGGAAATGTGCCTTATGCACAAAGCTTCCTTTGTTTTGTTTTTGTATAAACCCATTTGATGTTAGGCAGCCAAATCTCATCTTTATGGTTGGTTTTGTGTGGTTTTTTTAGAAGCTTCCAGGCTTCCTGTTCAGGTCCCAAAAGGGTGTGCAGCTCCTTGCGTGGTCCTGTCTCATACTCGCCAGGTCAGGGGTGTCGAAATGGCACTGGGCTCCTCCAGTTAGAAACTGGGATTTCTGCTTGGGAATGTTAATTACTCCAGAATTTTCCATCTTTCAGCTACGGAGAGGTTGGTTGTTGGTTTGTTTTTTGGTTTTTTTTAGAAGCATTCCAGTTACTGATAGAAGTGGGAGTGATTGTGCTGAGATGTGTGACGAGATGAGGGCTTTGTTCTGGTTTGTTGTCTCTCAGTTAGGTGTCCTGGAAGGGCATCTTGTACGTACAGCCTCTTGCTCCTCGGGGAGCGTGTCGCACTAAACCCTCTGTAACCTTTAGCTCGCAGAACAAATCCCATGTTTGGGGTTATTCTGTGAGCCCTGTCATTGTCAACAGCAGATGAACTGCTGGTTTACCTTGCCCAGCGTACCACATTGACGTGCAGGGAGCAGATCAGTAGCTTGCTTTGCTGCTAAGCACGAGGAGGAGATGTACTTTTTTGTGCCACGAGGCAGATTCTGGGTTGTGTTCCTACAAGCAGGTATTTTTATTTGGACTTTTTACCATCTTACTAGGTATTTGAGAGCTAGGAACAGATGTGTGCTTAATTGTTGTTGTAACAAGGATCAAATGATTAAAACTCGAGGCATTCTTTCGAAGAAGGAGAAATAGAGATTTCTTTTCTTTGCCTTTTTTTTTTTTTTTTCCCCTTCTGTTTCAGGACTGGAAAGATAGAGGAAGGGAGAAAATAATGAACTTCAAAGAAAAACCTTCTGGATCTTTTGAGGAAATGCCAGATAAAGAGCAGGTTCCAAAGACCAAAGTTAGTTAATGAAGTTTTTACTTAAAAAAGAAGTGCTGGCAGTGGGGTTTCTTCCAAGTCTGAGTCATGAAGGTTGTAGCCAGGAATACGATGTGTCCACCAGCTTCCTTTCCCCTGCGTGTAGCTCTGAGCTGCAGGTGCTGTTGCTCTTATTGCCCTGTCATCTGTCATTGGCATTTCAGAACAGTGATCTTTTCAAAAGGCTCATCTTCCATTATTTAATAAGAATTGGTTCTCTTTTAATGTTGAGTGATATTTTGCTACAAAGCAAGCAGCAGACGAGCTGCCTTTTTTCCTCCCTTCCCTGCGCAAGTTCTGCATCTGGCTGGACCTTGGTGCTTCAGAGCTGGGGAGGACCTGGTCACTCCCTGGTACAGCAACCTGCATCACTAGTGTTTTGAAGAGGCAGGGTGAAAGAGGTTCTAGCTCCTTAATTTTATGGCTGTGGTCACTTAAATTCAAATCTTCAGTGATTTCAGGGGTGATGGAACCAGACAGTTTGGGACGTTCCTCCTCTTTTCAGTGGCACCCAAGAGAGCACTGGCCAAGCAAGAGGCATGGCAAGGTAGAGTGTAATGGCTCAAGCCATGCAGGAGGGAGAGCTGAACTTAGCAGATCTGAGAGCTAATAGCAAGCCTTCAAAGAGAGCACACCCTCCCCTTCCACAGCCCTGCTCTGCAGGGCACGCAGTGGGGATGGGGGAGCGTTCCAGTGGAAGTCTGCTTCGTGTCTTTGCCCTGGGGAAGAAGTTCAGAGAGCTCTGAAATTAGCTTAGGATTTCAGGAAGGCAAAAGGGAGAGGGAAGATATGAGGGTAATTATGAATTTTGTTGCCAAACCCATCATTCTGAAACAGAACGGGGTTTTTTATTCCCATCTTGTACTTCAGAGGATAAAAAGGGTTGGGTGGTTGGTTTTTTGGTTTTTGTTTTTGTTTTTTCCCCTCCCCTCTGTGTTTCCTTTTACTTTGAATTTTTACAGGCTTTTTTTTTCACCCACTGCCAGTAAAAGATCCCCTCTGTTTCTTGCTGAAAGCTGTTTGCTTAGCTCCATTGAAGCACAGATAGACAGCTGGGCTATCTTTTTGGACAAAACATTTGCAGCCCTTTCATAACTGAAGTCTTTTCCATAAGGTAGGGTATAGCTTTGATTCTGTTTATTTTAGAGTGGTTTTTCCCCTTGCATATGAAGCCATAAACTGTAAAGGGAACTTGATATACTTGTACTGTATTTGCAATTTAGATTGTGCAGAGTGTTTTGGAGTGCACATGTTTGGCTGCCAGCGAAACCACTGGCTGTGAGTCAGAAGGCATCGAACGTTGTTTTCAAACGTGTCCTTAAGGGTGAGGTCACGTAAATGGTGGAAAAATATTTTCAAGTGTTCTGAGAAGAAGCAGGAGCTATTTTGGATCTTCTGAGTGGGTGACCTGGGGGGCTGGAGGGTACGTGTCAGCTTTCTTTGCCCGTATCATAAACCGTTTTAGAGGAACTAACTGGGAGTCAAAGCGTTGTGTGTGGAGGACAGTGTAGGGCCGGAGATTAATGGATGGGTATAATGGAGACTGGGTTTTCTTGCAGCTTTCCTTTTCCTTCCTCTTTAGCAGCGCTCCCATTTCTTGCCGTTCTAAATTAATTTAAAAATATTTCTAGATCAACCTTTTTAAGTTTTTTTCGTGGTTTAGAAATAATAAAATATTTACGTTCTAGATATATTTTGTTGTGGTGGTGTGAGACGCTCAAGTCAAGAGCCACAGGGTGACAGACACCGTAGGAAGCACAGGAAAGCTGTGCATTGAGGTTTCTTCACTGCCCAGCCTTGCTGTTCCTTCAGGCATGGATTGAATGAAAGGGTTCAAGTGGCTCACTGAGGGGCAGAACAAAAAAAATCCTCTTCTCGGTGCTACCTCCTCCACTGGTTGGGATCCTGAGCTGGACGTGTGTCACTTGACAAGCATCAAATGTGCAGAAAATCCCCCGTTGCCTGTGAGCCCCGCAGGGGCTGTTGTGTGGCTGCTGCCGCCTCCCCAGAGCCACTCAGTGACTTGTGCTCCCGAGCCGGCTCACCAAGGTGTGCTCTCTGAACATCCCAAGTCACTGTGGTTTTAAAAGCACGGTTGCGTGCTAGAGCTGGCTGCCAGGACAACTGACAGCTTTGGTTTCCCTGCTGCTCAGGAGGCCAGCAAGAGTTTTGCACAAGTAGGAGGACTCAGCTGTTGGAAGAAAACCTGTTCCCTGTATAACTGGGGGATTGCATTCTCCTGAGTCAGCACACGGCTCTTAAGCACTAAATTAACTCTTCTTTTTAAAAGTGCATGTGCAATTTATTTATTTATTGTTATCACTGGCAACACTGTTTCTTTTGCAACTTGGCAATATGTTTTTCATTGTAATTTTTTTTTTCTTAATTTATTAAAATCCGTACTAGAATTCCTATCCCATGCTATAGAGTGCCACTTGCCTAGACCATCAAATCTTGTGTTTATGTGCAAATTGCATGGCTTACATTTCACTAGAGCAAGTGACAGGGTTACCTGTGGTAGGACATAAACTGCTCCACTTCTGTGAGCGCAGGATCTGTGTCACTTGAGGTGCAGTCCAAGCTGTGCCTGCAATGCAAAGGGCTTGTGTTGTCTTGGTTGCAGAAGCATCTTTTCAGCAACGTTTATTGGCACATCTCTTGTGCAGTCTCCCTGAATGTTTTACAGGGTTCCCAAGGCTTGGTAACTGGGAGGTACTGACCTACCAGCAAAACCCGTTATCCTTTCCTGAAGAGACACTCTTAGGAGCTTGGCAGAACAGGGTAGTCTGAACTTGTTGACAGTTCTTAGATGAAACTGTTTTGACTCCCCTACACTGTGTCCATTACCTTGTAGTCAAGCGTGACCAATTCATAAAAGATGTGGGATAATAGATAATCATCTTAGCTGCACTAACCTGTCATCACCTCCCTTAATACCTCAGTCTGTTAATAGATGAAAATTCCAGGCCAGGGAACCTCGAATTAATGATTGTCTCCAGTGGAACAGAACAGATAAAAGTTAAACACGTAAACGCTCCTAGGCAGCTGAGGGCAAATAAATCTGTTGGACTTGATGATCTCCAGAGGTGCCTTCCGACCCCTACCATTCTCTGATCTTCTGTTCTGCCATCCAGGCTGTGCTTTGAGACCAGACTGACCACTGAAAAGGGGCCTCTGAGGATGGTGGGATGGCCTCTGTTCAGCTCAGACATTCCTGGCCAGTCTCTCAGAGCCTCTGACTCGACTGTGAGTGTTTCTTTGCTACGGTGGAAAGAGGTGTAGAGCAAGAAGTAAGGCACTTCCTCAGTTTCATTTGTCAGCTCCTCACTTCTCTCTTATTGAGTACTCTCTCTTTAAAAGGGAGTTTAAAGCGAACACTTTGAAATGGCAAATGCAGATGAGAGAAACCAAAAGATTTGATCTAGTGAATGGAGCAGACAATTGGAAAGAGGAGAGAGATGACCTGTTTGACACTGGGTCTTTGCCATCTTCAACAGCTTATCCATGATGTTATTTATCGCCTCTGACTTAGGAGGGGCGGGTTGCTTTTGAGGGGAGGACTAGCCACACGTCCCAAGGTAAATGGGATAGTTGTTGGTGGTCTGCTGCTGCTTTACTAAGTTAAACAAACTTGGCATGTGCAGGGTAAAGAACCAAAAACCCGAGTTAGCAAATCTGTGTATACTGGCAACTTACTGGCTCACGTGCCCTTGTTGCGTATACAGATTTCAAAATATTTTGAAAATAGATTCTCTGTACAAAAGTTGTGAGGAAAATAAAAGTTGATGAGTGGCAGTAGGAGCTGTGTTATGGTTCCTAAGAGACTTGTCTCTTAAGACTTTAACTGTTGATAAGATGAGGCAGCAGACGTGATGTGAGCTTAGCTGGGGAATCTTAGTGTTTCCTTCAGCTTATGAAATTGCATCTAAGGTGCAATCTGTGTGATTGAACAGAACAGCTAGAGTTGGACAAGGGGGGAAGGAATTCGTAGGATGAAAGGAACAGCATTTGAGAATGGCTTCATTTCGGTGAACTGACTTTGCACCTTTTGCTACCGACAGCAGCAAACTATTTCTGTTTGTTAGGAAGCAGTCTGTGCCTGCAGACCTGAAGCAGGCTCCCAGCTCTGCTGGGCATGGCTACAGAGAGAGCTTCCTCTTCTAAAATCACCATCTAGGCAACAGAACCTGATCAAACTATTTTTTAAACTTGGGGATTTTTTTTTATTTATTTATTTTTGATCTGAAATTATTTATTTTTGAGAGAAGAGCTATTAAATTCTCTTGGATTCCTTTGAGAAAAGGGGGAATGCCATGTTCATAGTTCATTTAAATTAACTTTTGGGTCTGAATAAAGGTGGTTTGGGTTTTTTTTTTTCCTTTTCTTTCACAGAGCAAACTGCAGTCATGTCCAGACAGGGGAATTGCCACTGTTTGGTTTGGTTTTTTTTTTCCCCCTGTCCATCTTCTACTTTTACCCCATGAATTATCTGTGACACTCTTTAGGAGCCAGCCCTTGGCAATGCTGCACGTGGCAGATGATGATTCCTGTGGTGGTGTAACAGTGCTCAGGGTGCAGTTGAGCCAAAAGACTTATTTTCCTAAGATCTTAGATGAATCACAGAAGTCCTTAAGGCTTTTGTTTATAGTTGCTGGTTAGTTTTCTTGTGTGAAAAGCTGTTGTAGCCCTCTAATTAGAGTAAGATTTAGTTGAATTTCTCTTGGTCTTGTGGTGATTCAGCTTTACCCAAATACAGAATTCTTTAGCGGAAGATTCCTGCTTCCATCTTTAGTATGAGTTTTACTTTTTTTAAAATTTCTTTTCCCTCTAGTGTTAATTGGAGTTTAACTTCTTAAAAGCTAGTTTCGAAGATCTCAACAGTCATTTGTCATTGTAAGGCAGGAGTGAGGACTGATAGCTGACAGAATACAACCTGGCTATTCTAGAGCAACACCAGAGCTGGTGGTACAGGAGATGTGATTTCCTCTGGCTACATCCAGGAACAGTTTACAATTCTGTGAACAATCTATTGCAGGTTTTGTACTGTTCTCCATCAGTCACGATGTGTGTTTTTGCGGGGGTGTGTTTTGGTTGAGTTTTGCCCCTATTTTCTGTCCTGCTTAATAAGTCTCCTGTCGCTAGTATTTTTCCCACAATGATAAAACCAGCTCTCGTGGTCTTGATGGATCTCGGTTGCCTTCCCTGTGGCTTCCAGACATCACTCAAACCAACACCTAGATCTGTTAACTTGCACCAGCTTCAAAATAATTCCCATTCTGATGAAAACCAGTCTTACTGTTATTTTTGGCTAGTTAGATGCTGTGTCAGTGCTGAGGAATTCCTGAAGACCATCACGTAACTAAGTGGGGACAAATGTGGCAGGTGAATGTCAGCCTAGGTAAACACAGGGTTTTTTTGAGTTACATTTTTTCCAGTAAGGAAAAAAATTTACTAAACTATGCTCATGTGATGCTGAACTGGGAACTGAAGGTTGCCACTTGGAAAAGGGGCCTTCTGGTTGCCACTGACAATTCTCCAGAGTGATTGTCTGCAGTGTGGAGCAGCAGCAGCAGCCAGAAAACCTTGTCAGAAAGAGATGCTGAGGACAAGAAAAAGGTGTCAGTTTGGTCAGCGTTTCAGACGCTGGTGTGCCCACCACAGTTTGAGCACGGAGCACAGTTTTTGTGTCCTCATCTTAAGAAGGTTGGGTAAGTGCAGCCGCAGAGAGAGGCAATCCTCAAGCCAAGGGGATGGTGTCGCTGCCTCCTGTGGGGTTGTGCCATTTAAACAGCTTGATCTGAGAGATGAGAGGCTATGGGGGGACAGTGTGACCAAGGTTTACAAAGTCACAAAGTTGGTGGGTAAGGTGAACGTAGAACTGCTGAGAGAAACCCCGCAGGAACAGAATTGCAGGAGACTCGATGAAACTGGTTGGGAATGGGCTGAAGACAGATTAAAGACAGTATTTATTTACATAGCAGGCAGTGAATTTATGCAACCGTCAGGCAGAGGATGTTTTGAAAACAGGCCGTGTAGGCAGGTTCAAAACAGGGTTAGGAGAGTCAGCAGGTAGAGTGTGAGTGCAGTGGACCACAGACTGTGGGTTTTGGGTCCCCTCTAAACAGCATCTTTTCTGCCCCGTTGAGACGTGTTCTGGTCTAGGAGAGCCATCGGTCTGACCCAGCCGGGTGTTTCTGGTACTCCTGGGTTTGGGCTTAGTGGGAAATTTTCCTTCACTCACAATTCCATTCTTGTTCATGGCAGGGTTAGATGGGAGGCATGAAACTTCTCTCTCCTTTTCGTGTTAACTAAGCTGCACCTCCAAGGGAGACACTTGATCTGCTTGCTTAAAATCACTGGTACCACAAGCTGAGAAGGCTACTGCTTCACAGTAAGCTGGAAAAAACAGTCCTCCTTGGAAAAAAGACGCTGAGAAGTCCACCTGGGAATGCGATTCGTCTGGGTCATGCTCTGAATCTTCCTTTCAGATCACAAGGAGAGGTTGGGGACAGCACTAAGAAATCATTGCAGGTGTGAATGGTGGGAAGCAGGTAGGCTGCTGTTGAGGCAGCAAGGCTCCAAACACTCTTTTTATCCTTCCATTGGTGTGACACATTCCTCGGCCTGTGGTTATGTCCCGGTGCACTTCGAGAAATGCAAGTTCTTCACCCCCTGCCTCATCCCAACGTCACCAGCGCTGTGTGTTGATGGCAGTTAGCGGGTGGACCTTGCTCGTGAGTGAGAGGAAAACCCACGGCTAGAAGGCAGTGATTCAGTTAGAAGTTCTTCTAATTGAAGAACACGAGTGGGTCCCTTGGCAGAGTCTAGCCTGGCACGTTATGCTATTTTTCAAGTCAATGTGGGATTTTTGCTTTGTGGTTTTTTTTAAATCCTCACAAAGAACTTCAGTATAGTTGTGGCTTGTCGGGTGGTAACCGCTGGTAACTGGAAGACAGTGAGCCGAGTGCTGGTAGTGGTTTTCTTTGTTGTATTTTTAGAATGAATTTGGGTGGAAAAAATAATTTAAAAGACAGATTTATAAAGAGAACTTGGAGCTTTTGCCTAATTTTAAGACTGGAGATGCTGCGAGGCTGAAAAATAGCAATTTGAACAAATGCTAAAAATGGCATAGCAAAAAGAATGAGTAAAAATGGTGAGGGCATTTCTTTCAAAAGTGGTGGGGTTTGGGTTTATTTTTAACTTTGGCTTCTTACAACAGAGAAATAAATGTCCCGTTTTGAATGTGATGCTCTCCATTGTATTTTGTCCTGCAGGAAAAGTCATTCATGAAAAGAGGTACGGTACGGCTAAATCCAGGCACTGCTGAGCTTCAGCTTAGTTTGGGGCCAAGCTGCTCTGGACTCAGTGGCTAAGAAGGCTCTGCTAGCAATGCTTAGAGGTCAGGTGGATGTAAGCTCTGGATTTTTCTTGCTGGGACTCTGCTGTCTTGGAATAACACCAAGTATGAGCCCTGTGAGGGCTTGTCCTGCTTTCTTCCTGCCTTCCCTGTCCCCTCTTTCTCTTTTCATAAATCTGCAGTAAAATCTGATAACTCAAAGTGGAAATGAATTGCAAGTTATACAGAAATCTTTCCTTGAGAGAGGTTGTAAATCCCAGCAATACACTTCTGCTCCTTAGAGTGCAGAAAAAAAGAGCTTCTGTTTTGGGGAAGAGGGGGGCGGGGAGTGTTGATTTTAATTTCTTTTTTTTCTTTGTGATTTTTTGTGTGTGTGTGTTTGGTTGGTTGGTTGGTTTGGTTTTTTGGTTTGTTTTTGTTTTTTTTTAATCCTGAATAGTAAAGCTTGCTCAATAACTTCAGAACCAATCAACCAAGGAAAACCTCAAACCTGCTTTTCTTCTTTGGTGAAGAGAATACTTTCTTACTAAACGGTGAAATACTTGAAATACCCAGACCAAAAATCCAACCCCTACCGTCCTATGATTCGATGAAAATGTCAATATTTACTACTTTGTGCAGTCTTTAATATTAAACTTTTTGAGTCAACCCCGTACCTCTTTTTACTAATTCTGGAGAGTGTCCAGCGCTTCCACTTGATGCGGTGACCTTACTCTTACACATCAGTACTGTATTTAATGATCAGAATAGTCAGAGAGAGGAGCGTTTATCAAATGCAGCATCAGAGGAGGTACGAGATGCCGAGGGTCGGGCTGTGGCTGCGTGAAGCAGTAGAGCAGGAGCCAGTGGTGGTGAGTTCAGTGCCCTTTGTAGCCCTTCAAGCAGCCCTGTTGCTGAAAGCCCAGGTGTTGCTCTTCTGTGCGTGGGTGCTTGCAGCTAACGCTCCAGCCTCACCACGACTGGAGGAAGAGAGCTAGAGCTCACAGCCTGGAAGACCGTAGCGACTTCGTTCAGTTTCTCTGGAAGTAGTTTTTTTTTTCCCCGACTGTATTTGTAGAGCAGAAACTGAAATCCAATCCAACTTGCTGCTATCTGTGTGTTCTTATTGGCAACTGGTTTGGAAGATTTGCCTGATTATTTCGCTTTGAGAGGCTGGCAAAGGCTGTCTCAAATCCTCTTCTCTAATAATGAGGTAACGGGCTGTAATAGAGTGTGTCAGGAAGGCTGCTCAGGCAGCTGCACCCTACAAGCAGCCAGAGGCATGGGAGAGGCAGCAGAAAACACGCAGCTCCAAACCAGCCAGAAAGCAGGGATGGACAGACAGACGGACTGACTGTCCCCAGCTGCCTTGGCAGGCTGCAAGGACAGTACCACAGGCAGAAAAGGGGCAGCTTGGTTGTGTTGGATGGGGAAGGATCCTGTTAGAAAGGGAGAAAAACACTAATGGGCTGTCACATCGTCTGGATTCCAAGATCCAGCTGGTGAGGGGATGGCAGCTTATCTGTTGGGTTTGAGGTTAAAGTGGAGGAGTTATTGTAACGAAAAGATGAAGCGCTGAAGTCTGCAAGCCTCTGCCTGCTGTCTGGATCTCCGTCCTCTCCCTGTTGCTGGTGCTGCAGAGCATCAGGCACTGTGGCATTCCCACGGCAGCCTCGCTGATCCAGCTGCCGTGGGGAGGAGCAACCATAGCATGGTCATGTGCAGTGATTACTGAAGCCACCAGCTAAAGTCTCGCTGTTGATGGTTTGCCCAGTCAAGTTCTCATCCCTGGGGTTATGTGACCAGAAAATTCCTCCTGTTACTCTTGCGAAGTATCCACATAATCTCCTCTGTTCCCACAAACCACGGGGTGCTTCGACGGGCACGGTTGTACTTTTCCTGGGCGTTCTGTGATAACAGTCACCATGGGAAGGCTGACATCTTGCTGTATAGTTTCAAAGATAGCTTTAACACCTCCTTGGCAGTTATCCCAAACTGTGAGATTCGTAGCTTCTTATATTTGGCTCGGATTGTCTGCTGTAGTGGGCATTTAGACGGGTTATAGATGGGTAGCTGGCTCCCCAGAAAATGCGCTTTTGTTTCATGTTGCTTCAAAACGTGCCTCTGTCCATCATCTCAAAATCTGCTTTGCAGGGTAACATTTATTGGCATAACTCCTTAATTTACTGTTGTGTGGATATTTGCACATGCATGTGGGTGTATCATGAACAGGTAATGAGTGGTTAGTGTGGATGGGGGAGGGTTGTTAAGGCACCTAGCTACCAGATACTTACTCGATGCTTTGTTTTGTTTTGATGTCTTTGTTTCTTCTTAGTGTAACTTGGAGCTCTTGCCTTACTTTGTGCAAATGTTTGAGTGGTTTTGGTAACTAGAAAAATGGCAGCATAATGATCATATTAGTGACACGTATGATACTCTTGCTTGTTCTCTAGGTGGTTACTGTACGTGTCCATGCAACAGAACAAATACTCTTCTCACTTCTTAAAAAAGAATCTCCCTCATTGGATGATTACAATCATAGAATCGCTTCCGCATTAGCAATTTCTCATACATTAATATAATTCTTCCTCAGGAAGAGCTGTCTGGCTCGGTTCCTCGCTGTTGATACGCTCCTTCCTGAGCTGTAGCATAGAAACCCTTGTCAACACGCATCAGAAGGTCCCGGAGCGCAGTGAGGTTTTGGATTGGCTGCTGTGCCGCGGGTTGACGTGTCCAGGTGTTGTCCGGCTGTCCAGGCTTCACATGGCACAGGCACCCCATGTTCACTTAACTGTGCAAGCCCAGGGCTTAGTGCCTGTCCTGTGCTTTGAGCCCTTGTATCTGCTTTGTCCTAAAGAAAGGTGTAAGTGGAATGATGGAAGCAGACTGAGAGGCAGAGGACTTGGTAGAGTCGTCATTGTGTGCTGTGAATGGAACGTGTTTAGTGACGGCTTTTCAAAATGATAACTGCTATTTTTGCACAAATTCCAAAGCAAGTAACCCAGCCTAATAATTTTGTCTTCCCAAAGCACAACAGGTAAGTTTAAAAATAAAGCAGCTGGTGCAGAGGGAGCTGGTGGTGGATGGAACTCCCTGAGCTGGAACAGGGTCAGATCCACATAAGGTGAAGAGGGGCTGGCAGGGCCTCGCTGCTGTAACTTCACCCGGAGAACAGATAAATTCTTTTCAAAGTCAAAACAAGTAATGAGTTCCCTCCTGGTATAGCAGTGTTCCACCCATTTATGAATGGCTGCTGTTTTCCTGTCCCCTGTATAGCCTGTAAGATGGATGGGCTTCAGTTTTATTTTTTAGGTTATTTTCTCCCAAGAAATGTGAGCCTCTACAGAAGCTATCTGCAAAGATTTGCACTTAAAAAGTCACATGAATGTCTGTGTTGTCTGTATTTTGGATGGTAAAACAGCAGAACATCTCATTTGCTCATATTTTTGACAACTTTCACCACTTAAGGCTGAAATTTCCCATGCTTGTCACCAGTGGAAATTCACCAGAAAGCCTTATCTAAAAGAATTTAACCACCTTCGGTGAGATGAGCACCCTCTTCCTTTTTCATCCCTTCCAACCAATACTTGGGACAGCTCAGTTTTGCAGATTCTCAAGTGACCTTGAAGTCTGGAAGGCAGTGATGGCTACATGTTCGCAAGCCCTGCACTGTTGTGTCAATACTCCGAGGAACTGAAATGCACCAAGTTGCATTTACAGTAGGACCTGGGACACCTTTCAGTTGTTGTTTCCCACTGGGTGTGATTTCACAGAGCCTGATGCATCTTCTCCTAAAAACGGGGGCTTCCAGCCAGAAGAGAATCACAAACAGAAAGGAAGGTGTGAAAGGTTGTTGGAAACAGCAGGACTCTTGACTGACAGAAAGCAAAGGTCCCCGTGTCTGTACTCCCATCGTAGCGTCTCTGTAGAACAGGATGCCTATGGATGCTGTAGAATCTCTGACTTCAAGATTCTTAATGAAAATTCAGCATTGCTTGAAGCATTTTGCATAGGTGGGGACTAGAAATGAAATCAGTTGGAAAAGTCGAAAGGACTGTTTTTATAGAGAGATGAACATGCTGTTACTGAGACTGGGTTCTGTTATCAGCTGAGGCAGGAGCTGTGCTGCTTTGGGAGCTTTTTTTAATCATTTTCCAGTGATCCAATTAAATCTCCCCCCCCCCTTGCTACTTGACCCTATGTCAGCTCTTTTTTTGTCTACGCATGTGTATAGGCAGTGGTGTTGGGCACTTAGATTTTGTACAGTGCATGTGATAAGATGCAAACAAGCGCAGTAAAGTGTGATAAGCAGTCTGCCTCCTGATAAAGTTCTAAATGGCAAGATCAATCTCATTTCAGGATGACAACACAGTTGCAAAGTTTTCTTGTTTCCTTTTGGTCCTTATGTGATTTAAAACTCACTGAATGAATGATGAAATGTACCTTCAAAAGAACTTTTTAATAACATCAAAAATCTGCAGATGGACAAAATAACACAAACTGAGATCTCTTTAGTTGCCAGGCTTGGGTACAGTTTATTTTTTTTTTTCCCCAAAAGGCCAGGAAAATGGAAGTTTTATAACAAAAATACTCGCTTTATCTTAATTAAACTTCTTTTGAGACAACTGGATCTATAATTAGACTTGGAGTATTTTTGGCTCTGGCATGAAGATATAGATGGAAGTAGAAGCCAAGATACTTTCTGCCATTCTTCATGTGTTTTCTCCTTACAGTAGCAAGGACGTTTGGAGTCCCTGCCACTGGAGCTGCAGGCAGCTGCCAAACATAGACAGGAACGTCGAAAGCAGATGTGGTATTCTGTGGGATAAGAGGAGGGACGCAGGGGGAATTTCTTGGAGATAGCTTCTGAAAGCAGAAGAGGTTTTAAAAGGGACTGTGCTCCAAAACTTCCTTCCTATGGAGCACCTGCTTTGGGAGTGCCTTAGAGCCAGGTACCGTCGGTGGGATCATTGCTCACTTGTGGTCGTATCGTGCTTTGGGTTATCTCTGTAACAAAGACCAGATTGATGACAACTGTCTTGAAAATTGCATTGTTGCTTGTCACAACCACTGATATTTTTTTTCATTTCTTCTTGGAAATTTTATTTTACAATTTCCTGCTGCTTTTCAAGCTGCTTTTTCCCACCTCGGGTGTATGTTTGAGCTGCACTTGCTCTGTGAAATACAGTGCAGGCTTCTGGTTTTTAAGTTGTACCTATAAGGCTGAATGGAACATTACCCTCCTTGTTTGACCTCCCACACGTGATACACAATCCATTAAATCTCATGTAATATTTAAGAATTTAATACATTCTTCGCATAACAGAACAGTAATAGTAGGAACAAAACACCGCTCCAAGGAAAACTGCTTGCGCAAGCAGATGATGCGCGAGTGGTGGCAGCAAGGAAGCCCTGGTTCCTATAGCTTCGTGTTACCTACAGGAAATGTCCATTGTGCGCCCGCAGCCACTTCTCCTTGGCAGTACCTGGGGCAGCACGACGTGTTTTGTCTTCTTGGTACGTGTGCCGTCCGTCCCCTCCTTTCCTCTCCCCTTCCTTCAGTTGTGCTGATGGTATTTCTGCTTTGCAGCAGATGAGTGGACACCTTTGCCCCTTGACTGGCCTGCATTTAGCTGCCAGTTGGGCAGTCTACTGAGCAGTCACTACAAAGGAAAACAAAATATTTGTGTGCCTGGTACAGTTATTTTCGTGGTGTTTTTAGTCAGCGTCTTTCCTGTGGTAGGGCTGAACTGTTATAGGCAGACTTCAGTAGCAGGGTGCGCAGTCCTTAGAAGACCTGATGGTGAGAAGAAGCACAAGGTCATGTCCACCTCAGTCATTTCTCTTGGGGACTTTTGCTTCTGCTTGCCAAAGTTCAGCCTTTTTCCTAATCCTGCTTGCATCTCCTCCGAGCATGTTGTCATTTTTGCGCCGCGAAGTGCCAGAAGCGTGCCGGGGTTGGGACATCGAGGGGACTCTGCACCATCACCGCACTCATTTAAGCAGTGCTGCCGTCAGTAGGTCTGGCAGTTTGAACAGCTACCTGTCAGCTAACGCCTTGTCAAACCACTGCTAAAACTGTTACTGGTGCTTCACCGGTATTGTAGCGAACTTCTCGGTGTTTCAGGAAGACACCCTGTTTTGTGTGGTGTGTCATTTGAGTAACTCTTTGAATTAAGCTGATACTAAAGCGTGATTAATATTTCTTATTTTGGGGAGAGCTTTAAATGTAGCATCAATTACTTTTGTAATGGCTGAGACCATCAGCAGTCTAAGACAGTTCACACTAACCCTCTGGGGTAAGCCTGGGCGGCCGATGGTCCGTGTTTGTGTCGTAGGTTAGGAGAACAGGGAGAACCTTCTGGTTTATGAGTTTCTACAGCACGCTCACTCGGTGTAATAAGGCAGGATTTTTCTATCTGTTGTCAAGGTTAATGTTTAGTGGATGTTTTCAGTCACTGATTAACCAAGACATCTTAATGAGATGTGGTATCATGTACTGATCCTTTTGTGTGCAAGCTAAGCCTTTAATCTGTATTACTATATGCTTTTAATTTTCAATTGACTTAGACTAATAGCTTCTGAAAGGTTATCCTTAGTACCAGATTTGACAGCCAATGGAAGATTTATGTGTCACAATAATGCAGTACCTATCATCTAGTGAGATTCTTGCTGATACTGTTGTGAACAACTTGCATTATATGGGGAAAAAAAATCCACTTGGCATGTGTTTTTAAAAGAATGTAAGTAAGAATTACTGAATTAAAATGTCTGACTGCAAATTCAGAGGTAAGAAGAAGTTTTACCTGCTTTGACTTCTGCTTCTGTAATTACATGGTTTCATAATGCTAGATTGCTGTTAAAATTACATCAGATAATTAGCGAGACTGTTGATTAGTTTCCCATCTGAAATCATGGCAACTGAGCGAGTGAAGATTAGTCCGTTTAAGCCCTTAGCAACTTTAAAATATAACGCGGGCAGTTGTTCAGGGTTTGGGGATTTCACCGAATCAAACTCTTAACGAAACAGCGGTGAAAGGCTTGGTTGGTCCAACTGGTCTTTGTAATTTGGATTTAATTCAGGGCCAGATCCCAACTGGGTCTTCCCTCCCCAGGAGCCTGCCAGGTGCTGCCTCCTCTGCCCACACACTTCAAACTTGAGATAGCTCCGTGGTTTTGAATCGGAATCATGTTTCCTTTGTGCCCTTTCATCACCCTTTATTTACTACTTTCTTGTGATGATGGTTTCTGGAATGAAATTTCATGACAGTTGTTTTGAAAACCTAATCTATTTACAAAGAAGTAGTTCAGTGTTTAAATGATACGATGAATAGCTTAGCCATGAACTACCTTGGAGCTCATTAAAGTGCTCAGCATTGGTTTGAGGTTAATCCCATCGCACTCCAGACTACCTTGATTCCTAAATCAGCAGGAGTGGAAGGGAAGAGCTCTTGCTCTGTCAATAAAGGCCTATTTTTTTATGTTGGGGTTTTGTTTCTTTTTCCAGTTAACAATTCTATCTGCATGAAGAGTTGACTTTATGTTGTAAATCTGTTTTGATATAATGCTTGGCAATATATACAGTCACAAAATTCTCAAGTGTTATTCATTTTCTTAAGCACTGGTACTTTTTCCCCCACCCTCATGCATATGCATTCTCCTAGTTTAAGCCCATGTGGTAAGAAACTAATATTTCCCACGTATAACATATTCTTTCTCTGTTTGTAGGCAGTGAAGCTTTTTGGGGTTTTTTCCCACTTCCATTTTATTCTCACCAGTGTCTGGTTGGCCCGATGGTTTATTTATAGTGCCTTGTCCAGATGTTGCCCTGCATTTGTCAACACCTGGGCCCTGGCAAGATACTTGCCTGCCGGCCGCCTGGCCTGGTCTGAGCTCTCGGTCATGTAGCAGCTTTCAGCTCAAAGTCAGAAAGCTGAGACACGGGAGGATTAAGGCACAAAGCTAATTCCCCAGGTGTTACAGTGTTCGAGACCTCGTGACTTCCTCCTTTTCACAGCAAAATAGCACATGGAAAATACCTGGGGTCAATGTTTCGCTCGGTTTATGTGAGACCAAGACAAAACAACTTGAGTAGAACTCCACAGCGAATCCACACAAGAAGCAGAAGTGGGTCTGGGGTTTGTCCGGCTGCCTGTAGGCTGTGTGCCCCAACCACTGCACTTTACTGTTACGGAACAGCTTTTGAGCACAGCTGATGCTTGGGATCTCAGTTCTGAACTGAAGAAGATTCTGAACATCAGGTCTAAAGTGAGTGGGACAGGAAATGCCATAGGGCTCCCCTGAGGGACATTCTGCAATTTATGGCAGAGAGAAGGTTAAAAGGTCAGGTCAGAGGAGTGCAAATTATTAGAAACAAATTGTGATGGTGTGTGGATGTGCATGAAAATACATCCTTGCTGAAACAAGTTACGTCATGTGTGGTAGACTTGTAAGATTTGTTACCACCTTGGTCTGCAAAAGAGAAAACAGTGGGTCAGAGCAGTTAATGCGATTCATTTGGTGTCAGACTGACGGTGCTGTTTCAGTGAAAAGCAAAATCAGTGGTTCAAAAACTGTTTTCCAGTCCAGCTTCAAGTTGTAGCAAACTTTATCGCTTTTTGCCTTTTACCGAAGGCTCCTTTTGCTTAATATCAAAGCAGCACCTCTAGCTTGTTTTTGACTGTTCTTTCTGCTGTTTTTATATTAAGGTACAGCAAACGGTGTCGACAGAACAGATGCTTTCCTTCTACCTTGGCTCTCCAAACTCCTTGTTAAAATTCTGTCAACTTTATGACATTTGTTCCTATCCCCTCCTCCGTTTTCTTGGCGTGTTTTTCAATGTGCCTTTTCCAGCACTTCCTTATTACCCTTTGCTGATACTCAGTGTGCTGTTGTTGGGAATTGAGGAAGCATTTCATCCAGAATCACTGCAGAACTTCCTTCCCGCGCTGCTGCCAGAAGTGCTGCAGACTAGCTACTTAATTTGCACTGGCAGGATTTCAAAGGGAAGGTCAGCTGGCCAGGTTATCCCCCTGCGGGGCTTCTGTATGTCTTCCTTTTAAATGCCATTTTTCTTCTGTCTGTTCTGCTCTTTTCCCCTCGCTGGTCCGTTGGGAGGAAGATGGCTCCAGTAAAGCCGAACAGTGTGAATCTTTGCTTTAAGGTGGAACCCTCACAGTTTAGCACGCATCACGAGAACAGTTTTGAGGTAGTTGTGGCTATTTCTGCAGGGTTATTTTTAACAACTTGTCAGAGAAAAGTAAACCTGGCAGAAAACGAGCATCATGAAGTTGGGTCAGAAAAGCACAGGAGAAAGTGGGAGCGCTTGGTGGCAGGACTGGGGAGCCAGCATCAGGCAGACACATGAAATACAAACTCACAGTAGGGTAATGGGAACGAGAACTCGGCAGCCGAGCTCTGCTCTGGGTAGGTGGTACCTAGGCAGAGTGTGCTGTCTTGCTGAGCTCCACTGCTGATGTAATATAGCTGATATAATATGAGCACAGCTTCACTGCGCTCAAGTTTCATCGAACTTAATCGTGTTTAAATGTTGAAATGGCTAACAAGCCGAGGGCCTGTGCGTACATCAAGGCACGGGGGTCATCCACTTCCCTATAGGGAGAGCAGTTGTAGCGAGTCTCAGCTTGGGTGAGTGTTACTGAATTCCAAACTACCATAAAAGCAATTAAAAAAAATAAATTGCTAAGAGAACTCCTTTGAGAAATCAACTGCACAATGAAGTTGTGTTTCTGGATTCCCCGTGTTGTACATGGTTGACATGCGCTTAAAAGTTTGATAAAGATAAGTACTGGGCAGTGTTTTCCCCTTTCAAGGATACAGCCATACCAAGTGCACTTCACTGTCGCTTTCCTGAGCTGGGAGTGGGTTATTGGGTCACGAGGGGGAGTGTGAATGCCCCAGGTTCTTCAGGGCCAGACTCTGAAAGCTCAATGAAGTGAGCAGTACGAATTCCAGAATAATGACTGGCTCTGGTCACTGAATTCGCCAGTTTCTTTGAATCTTAAAGCCAGCAGCAGTGTTGTCCTGTGAAGGCTGAAGCTCCTAACTAGATGATCCACGTTTAGGTCCTGATATCCCATCTCATTATGGCAGGCTGGGGAGGGGGTAAGACCTCAGGCCAGCAGCAGGTTGATCTGAGAGACATCCAACACAAACAGCACTGCCAAGACTATCAGAGAAGCGTTAGGAGATGAATTGGGATGAGCTTGGAGGACAGACCTCATGAGATCCTGCATTCCTTGGTTTCAGACTGCCTGTCAGCAGTGTCGTCCTGAAGACAACAGAATTTGTCTCCATCTAAGCTGAACTCAGCCTCTAGGAGCTGGTTCTGCTGGGCTGTGAGAAGGGGAAAGATCGAGACCTTCTGCATTTACAAAATGGGAAGAAACAAACATGAGGTCACAAAATGGGAAGAAACAAATATGAGAATCCCAGTTACAGTGTAGTAGTTCTTAATGAGAGGTACTCTTCCCATATTTCCATTTGGTAAACAAACAAACAGACAGACAAAAACCTAAGGGCTGCACCTTGGGGTTTTTTTAACTTGCAACTGCTGGACAGCTGTATTGCTTTGTTGCTTGGCTGTATCCCTGCAAGAAATGCTGTAGAATTTCTTTACAAAATACAAACTATGGGATTTTAAGTTCTTTCTTTCTACATTTAGTCATACCTTGTTTCTTTTAGTCTGCAACAAAACTAAAAAATTTTTTTCCAAAACAGAAAAGATGACCCAAGCACTGAGTTTATAATTAAAAATTTCAAGTCCCTTTTGTTCAAACCCCAAACAACTCCTGAAGTAGTGCAGTCAGAGCAGGAGATCCCTTAGATAATCATCTCCATGTATAAACTTGGTGAATTCCTTTTTCCAGTCCCTTTCTCTAGCAGTGCAGGGAGCTTGGGCTGGGCAGCCCTTGCCCTCCTGGCCCTGGCACAGCCTTCCTCCCTGACCTCAGCCATGGGCTTGGTTTTTGTCTTGAGGGAGGTGCAGTCAGGTTGACATGCTCTGAAGGTGCTAGAGTCAAACACAGGAATTCTTTGCCGGGCAGAAGCTTGTCCGAAGAATGTGTTGGGGTTTAGTTTGTCTTTTCCTGCTCTACTTACACCTTAGAAATGGGTTCTTAAATGTAAGAACTTGGTTCTGCTCATCATCTTATTTGAAAAGTCTCTTTAGTTTCGTGGTTTTTTCCACCTTTTTGGAGGGAAGAGAGGAAGAATCTTCCTCTGGGGTTGAGGATGACTTTTTTTTTTTTCCGTGCTGTGCATGAATGGGGGTGAATTTTGTCTGAACTCCCCTCAGAAAGACTGCACCATCTACTACTGGTCCTTAGGTTCCTCCATCAGGGAACAATTACCTATGTGAAGAAGGAAAAAGGGGATGAAAATGCCAAATCCAGGCACTCAGCCTGACAGGAAGGGACTTGGTGAAACCGAATCCTCAGAAATTCCCCACTAATTTCACAAGAAAGGCATTCAGAAGAAAGCTGAAATAGGCATTTTTAGGGTACAAGGAAGAAAAGCTTCTCTAGGCTTATTAAATGTAGATTATAGCCTGTCAAGTTAAATGGCAATGTTGTAATTACTTTGTTTAGTTCTATTTTGAATTCCCTTTGTTAGTGCTCAGGCTGCAATTAACATACTGGAGCAACCATTGTTTCTTCCTGCATTCCTTCGCTCTTCCAAGGGTCCTCGTGAGAGTGGGGAAACCCTACAGCCTCTTTGCAACTCTTTGAAAAGAATGTATTTGAGCTGCCTTCATTTTAGTTGATGTGGAACACTTCCCATATCTTGGTCTCACATTAGTGATGCCAAAAGAAAACATAAACAGAGGCTGCTTGTCATCTGCGGCCGGAGAACACAAAAGCACATGGGTGGGTTCAGCTTTGGAGTAGGTGTACGCCGTTTCATGGAAAGGAGGTAGTGGCTCATGCAAATGTTACCAGGACAAGAGCGGTAAATGAGTTTTTGTCAGGACTTCTTAAAATAGTTACTTTCTGTGGGATTGATTTCTAAAGTCTGTGGGTTATACCTGCCCCGAACTGGGGAGTTCTGCACGGTCCCTGGTGTGTTCTCCTAACGTCTGTCTTGTGGTTTTGAGCTGTTGTTCCTCAGCTTTTTATTTTTTACTAGGTAGATGGGTTCATTATGCAGTAAATCACCTGTTTGATCTTTGGAGAATAAGGATGATGAAGGGAGGGGAACATCTCCCTGCTGAGGAAAGGCTGAGGGACCTGGGTCTCTTTAGCTTGGAGAAGACGGAGGGGTGACCTCCTTAATGTTTGTAAATACGTAAAGGGTGAGTGCCGGGAGGATGGAACCGGGCTCTGCTCAGTCTCAGCCAATGACAGGACACGGGGCAACGGGTGCAAGCCGGAACACAGGAGGTTCCACATCAGTATGAGAAAAAACTTCATGGTGAGGGTAACAGAGCACTGGAACGGGCTGCCCAGAGAGGTTGTGGGGCCTCCTTCTCTGGAGGGATTCCAAACCCGCCTGCACGCATTCCTGTCTGACCTGCTCTAGGTGACCCTGCTCCAGCAGGGGGCTTGGACTCAGTGATCTTTCAAGGTCCCTTCCAACCCCTACCATTCTGTGATTCTGTAATAAGATCCTCTGTACAATCCTAAAGTAAACAACAAATGCATTTACTTTTGAAACCTTTCTTTGAGTAACTTTGGGAAGTCTTCATCCAGTGGTGTTTCAGGTGAGAAGCTGGTGGGATAAGTACAGGTCTGGAGAATACGGTTTGGGTTTGCAGGGTTGGTGGGAAACAATCCTCCTTTGGTACATCGTGGAAGATTTGCATTTTCTTGAGTCAGGAGTCATCTTTTCCTTGGCTCTGGGGAATCCTTTCCAAAACAGATGTCCAGCTACCGCCGGAGAGGTGTCACTGGGTGCTAAGCAACTTCGGTGTTCGGGAACCGTGCTCTGCCCTGACATTTGATTAGTCAATCAGTGACAGAGTAGTTGCATTTATTTGCTGAAATAATCACAGAGCTTCAGCAGCAACTCTCTGTTACTTAACTGGTTTTGAAATGACCCCTTGGAAGGACATTTCTTTGGTGTGTTAGGGACAAGACACGTTATTTGCCCTTAATAGCAATGAGGAGTTTAAACTGACTACTGGAAGGTCTTTTGCTTGAGGATCACTTGAGTTTTCACTTTCGTTTCTGTTGATGGATTTGTTCCTCTATCCAAGAATGTGGATTGTAAGGAAGGAGTGAGGATTATTAAGTGTATTTTAACAACACATCTATTTTATGGATGAAAGTTCTGTTACCTTCAGAAAGATAGGTTATTAAGTTGTCTAGACACTGCTCTTAAGAGAGTTCAAATTTTAAGTGCTCCTCTCCTTCTCCGGCTCCCCGAAAATGGAAATAAAATGAAGCATCAACTTATTTTTAGTTACTGGATTTAAGAATGGGGCTTGAGCTGTAATCGGAACTACAGCTCGCTGCCTCATATCCAGCCTGGGCTGATGGATTCGCAGGGCAAGCCTTGCCAGCTGGAACGGGCGGGAGTGTTATCTGCCTGTGTGCTGTAACAGATGTTGAGCAGAGACTACTTGTCAGAGGTACCTTGTAGGAACTTTTCAAGACGCTTGCTTGTTTCAGTACATTTTTCTTGCATCACTAATTTTTTTCCATAAAGTCAACCACAGACTGCATTACTGGGGACTCCAGCTGAAACTTGTGGTGGATAGGAAATAGATTAAACACAGGTTTTCCCTTTTCTCTGCTTGCCAAGGGTGATGTCAGTAGTTTTAATGAACCTTACCTCAGCTCGCTGCATTCCTCCCGCTTGCTGGCTATTCAAACACTCCTCTCCTGCGCCGTTGTTCTGTGTGTTGTTGTTAAGGAAATGCTGATGGCTGTTGATAAGAAACAATGAGGTATCCAGCCATGACTTCAGCTCCCAATGAAGTCCTTCTGCATTGAAACATACAGGACTAGCTCACTGGAGAGTGAGGGGAGATGCAGATTTTGTCAAACAGTGAAGTTATTTTGGGTTCAGCGAAGAGCATTTGTGCACTAGAATCGAGGATGGGGCCTTGGGTTCTAAGTGACACACGGGCAAGAACTCCTTGGACCCAGGGCCTTGCAGGTTGACGGTGTCTCTGGTGACCTTGGAGGAGGAGCAGCAGCGTTGCTCTCGCAGCAGCTGTTTTCTAGGCGTCTGCATTGTGCATTCAGAGAGAACAGGCAGCACTGCCTGGAGCAGGAGCAGGGGTAGTTGTTCTCGGTTATGCATTCTTGTTTGGGGGAAGGAGATGTGCAGAGGAATTGGTGATGTGAGCAGAAGTAATTGCAATCAATAACTTCAGACAGTCCCTAGCAAGGAGTCTTAAGTCTTTTTTCCTTCGTGAAGTCAGAAGAAAGCGAAAGCTACAGGTAATGTTTTTATCAGAGTGTGACAGTCAGATTTCTGTGTGGCCCTGCTGAAGATCCTGGGAGTGTTAATTACCAGCTGGAAACCTCTCTGTGCTCCCGCGTGCTGTCATACCACAGCCTGTTCCTGTTTGTGTCCTGCTTGATTCTGGCTCTTCATCCCAGCTCTCAAACTCACGGCTGTTTCAGCTTGCTGCGTATTTTCCCTCTTTTTGCATGTGCCGCAGGACTTTAATATGTGAGCGTCTGGGTTGCTGTAACTGTGGCTTTCCTCAATATTCTTTTCCTAGTGAATTCCCCTGGGAAGTGTTTTGTTTTGCAGTCAGACATGGTACGCTCTCTTTTTTTTCCTTTGCTCTTCTGACTTCTGAATCCAGGAACGAATGCCTATCGGTGGTGGTTGCAATGGCTTCTTGGCCACGTTGGTTGAACGGGTGAGGAATGGGCTTGGACAGGCCATTGTGTTCCACTCCCTGATGTATTTGTGTTTAGATGACCCGAACGCTAGTGAAGGGGCTTTATATTTGGCCCCAGTACTGCAAATTGTTATCTATGTACTTAAAATCTCCGACCAGGGGAAGATCTAGCGCTGCAGAGAAGCTGCTCCTTGCTTTCCCCCCATTTGCCATGCACATGCTGGGCTGTAGGGCTGTGATGGTGAGCACCCAACTGTTCCTCTGGCCACGCCAGGCAGGAGCCGGGTGCAAAACGCTCACCTCAGGTATGCAGCACGCACATCACGCGCGCTTTGCTCCTCCGTGTAAATGAAGCCGTTTCTCCTTTGTCCCTCATCTTTATTAATAAAGTATGGCCTTACTGGCTAATTTTAGGTCCAACATAGTTGAAAGCTGCAAAGCTATGTGAAGCTGTATATAGATATTTGGGTAGGAACATTCCAGTAGATCGCAATGCGAGCGTAGAAGAAAGGTGAAAGTAAATAAGAGATCTGTGAGATAATTCTCGAGGGAGTTTTCGCAGCATACCACACATCATTTGCAGGGATAGGCTTTCCTTTCACTTGAAGGACCACACAAAGTAAATTCTGTTTCTTGGGCAATTAAAGAATACAGGACAGGAGCTCTTTTCAGTTTTGTTTTACTTCGGTGTGTCTATGGGAAGCCTTTATTTGTGCTGAGGAAAACGTGCTGTTTATCTTTTCAGGAGCGTAGGTCATCTCAAATATAGAAATAGACACACATTTATGTGGAATCTAGGTCTGGCTTCATCACATTTTAGGTGAAACTCCCAAAATGTAAATGGTGGTAGTCCTCTAGCCCCAGTTAAAACAAAACCAGTATTCATTTCACTGGTGCGTCGTTCGGTCCCCTGATGAGAGGAGGCTGGGCCGTGGTCTGCGGTGGCTCAGGGGTCCACAGAGACAGTTGCACCGGGGGCTGGAGCCAGGAGGTGAGGAGGGCTGGTGGGACAGGGTGGAAGGCAGCTCCTTGCTGGGGCTGCAGGACCTTATTCAGCCTGTCCCCTCTCTGGGAGGGAAGCAGAATGTAGATGAATGTATGGCCTTGAGCAGGGGTGTCTGGATATGGCCCTGCTGGTAACCAGTACCTCAGTCAGGAACGGTGACGCTGCACCCCAGATGCCCCTCTCCTTGGCCACCCTTCTCAGGCAAGCCGTGGCTGGTGCAGGTGGCCAGGAAGCCCTTCGAGGAGGCCTGGTAGCTCGTGACTCTTTCTCGTGGTGGGTAAAAATGCCAACAGCAGGCATGGGGCTGGAGTTTTTCCTGCTCCCCTCGCTGGAGCTTGTCAGAGCTAATCAGTGTGGACACTTAAATTGTTTCCGCTTAGGTGAATCTCTCGCAAGTTTTAGATGTATTTCTGCCTGCTTTGAATTTTATTGCCAACATCTGTTTTAAATGCTTTTGGGATTCAGAGGCTTGAGTACAGTTCAACTGCATATGCCACAGATTTCTAAGGTGCTAACGTTGCTCAGTTTGGCTGATAACTCTTTTAAAAAGGAGAAGGAAAAAAAGGAGGGGGTTGGAAATAATCACAGGAAAGCTTTTAAAGTGCCCATGGTGCTAATTTCCTTTCTCTTTCCATTTCAGAATGATGACCTATACAACCTCAGCAAATCCTTCTTCTAACTCATGGGTATCGAGAGTATAAATGTTTCATGCTATCACAACTAGGACCTCACCTCCTCCTCCTCCTTCTCCTCCGTAAATGGGTACGAAGCATCCAGTTCAGTTTGTTTACTTTACACAAACCTCAGGAGTTAGTTGACTGAGCTGCACATCCCGTGTTGTGCCAAGCAGAAGCACTGTGACACCTGGACAATGCGTCTCTCTGACTTCATCCTCCACCACAAGGACTTAGCTGGCCACCGTGAACTGCCGTGCCCACCACTCCGTCATGGTGAGAATGGGTATCTTAACTAGCACATTTACACAACTTCATTTGCTGCTGAAAACCTGTACGACAAATCATCATTGTAAATTATTACATACAAAACTTAATGTTGGTTGAAGAGTATTAAATATTTAACATAGGTTTTGATTTATACATGTTACTTTTTTAATTAAAATGTAGCTTTTCCTACAGCACATCTTTTTTTGATGTGGAACTGAGGTATACTATATTCTGTTGTAAACAGAGTGGGAAACCTGCTTAAAACAAGGCTTCTGAGAATAGAGTAGGGTACTATTCTTGTTTTAAGATTGTAATTCAGAAAATAATATAATATGAGTCATTGGTCCCTGGGCCTTGATTGTACAGTCATATTTACTGATACTATCAGTTGTAAGATAACCCCCACGTTGAGATGAGTTCTTTCCAAAAGAAAAATAATTTTGTACTCCTTGTAAAATAATAGTCTGTATTAACTACAGTGAAGACAAACATTACTGTACATGGTATTTCCAAGAGTCAACTTGAATTCATCAATTGCACAGGAACTGACAAAAAAAACCAAACAAACAAAAAAATCAGAAAAAAGAAATCAGAGTCTTCCAATGTATATATTGTAAAGAGGGGGAAAAAACCCAAAAAACAACAAAACACAAACCAACGACCAACAAAAAACCACGAAAGAAAATTAAAACACAAAAAAGGGTGAACTTTTCAAATTGACTTTTTCCCTGGAATGAAAATGTGGGTGTTTGTAAATTCTGGAAATCTCTTTCTATATGTAATAAACTAGATACTGTTTTATCTGCTGTAGTCTTTCGTGGGGGTCTTCTTTTGTTCTCTCGGGAAGCTGTCTGAAATAGCTCCAACCAGTCCCACCAGTTTTCTTCGATGTTTCCATTGTGTGGAACTGAGAAGGGCTGTGGAATCACCACAGGTTAAGAATAAAATCCAGTGTCAGTAGGTGTAGCAGGGAGTACGATTCTTTGAATGGTTTCACTAAAACTCTTGTTAACAGTTTTCTGGAGAATCCTCAGGATACAGCCCTCCTTCCACTGCAGTGGGTGGAAGAGTTCCCAGCCAGCGAGATCACTGGAAGCCCTAATAAGACTTCAGCACAAAATTTAAAATGATGGGCCTAGGCGATTGTCTGGAAATCGGTGCAAGAGGAAGGATGAGCAAGAATTCTTCTGCCATTCTCCCGTGCTCTGCTCTGGTTCTATGCGATTAGAAATTCTTTCCTGTGTGGCATTTGCAGAGCCTTAATTATTTGGAAGAGTGGGAAAATACCAAGATCATGGATTTCCAAGTGATAATTGAACTAGAAGCCCTGTTGGGTCCCTGTTGGTCCCTCTTCCTGCTTCTGCGAAGCAGCTTCGCGGACTGGTGCCTGTTGGACGCGATACTCGTGATCAGGAGAAGGCAGGTACTCCCTGCAGGAAGCTGTCAGACCCTCAGAGAAGGGGTTTCTCTCCCTCGAGATGATTGTGGTATCTGGGGTTAGGTCCCAGTTAACTCAAGCCCTCTCCTGACTGTGGAGTAGCTGCAGGGGACACTGCACAGCAATTTGGCACCTCTCCTTCTGAGGGGGACTCCCCATTCCCTTAGATCTGCTGGTGTTACTGCACATATATGACCACTTTGAGCCTGTCAAGGCTATAAATATTCACTTAAGGAAGGACTTGCAGCTTGGGGATACTTCAGTGGTTCCAGATCGCTGGGAACGGTCGCGCGAGTGGTGGTGCTGGCAGCTTTGAGGCTGTGTTGGGTGGGGAGGCTGCAGCCTGCAGACAATAAGCAGCTGCCCAGGGAGCTGCTTGGGGAAATCCAGACCTTGGCTGCCAGAACAGTCTCCTTCCTGCCAGAGAGGATGATACCAGCCAGTAAAAGACACAGTAACAGGCTTTGCTGCTTTTCAGCGTAGGAGGCGGCAGGTTGGTCCGCGGCAGCTTGCCCGTTGCTCTTGATGAGCGTAGGTGGGGTGGTTCCCAAAGAACTGTTTGTGTCCAAGAAGGCAGTGCTTGCTGGGGAAAAAAAAAAACCCACATGCATCAGGCCACTCTTGAAGTTTGAATTTCTAAGTTACACCTTGCCATTTTATCTTAAGATCCTTCTTTTGTGTGTGTGTGTTTGGGTTTTTTTTTGAACGCTTTGCCTGCTCTAGCACTTACTGCAACAGTAGTTCTGTACCTACTGGGAGTTACTGCTAAGTTTTCAAGGGTATTAGTGAGCACCTTTAATCCTGGTAGAAGGATTTCACACATAATCCACCTGTGAGCAACTTTTGTTCATAAAATCACGGATTTTTTTGATTTTTTTTATTTTTTAATTGCAGGAATCAGCAGCAGTTATTACGGGAGGGACCGGTGAGGGGAGATGGTGCTGAACTGGTGGGTTCTATTCGTGTCAGTAGTAATGTACGGCCAGAGAAACGGCTTCTTAATGATGCTAACAGGCACTGCTTATATGTTACTTGTTACTCTCTTCCTAGTAAAACCAAATGTGCCTGTTGAGTAAATGTTTGGAAAAGACTTTTGAAGCAAAATGCATTCCTAACAAAACCCCCAGCTCTTGATTCTTTTCTTGCGTAGACTTTTATTCTTCTAAATTGTAAGCTTGAAATAAATAGGACATTACGAACAAAAGCCTTTTAAATTAAAACAGAAATGCCTCAAAAACTCAGTGCTGTACTATCTTACCCTGTTACGAATCCTTTTGTTCTGTCTGCCACAGAACAGATGATCTTCTCTTTTAGTTTGCAGAAGAGCAAATGGGATCAGTCCTGTATCAGCTGGTGAAAATCAGATGCTCTGGAGGTTATTTTGCTTTTAATTTTTTGTGGGTGGAAGTTACTAGTTATTATTTGAGTTCCTTTCTGTCTCCACTACTGGGACAGCCTTAGTTTTCTTAAACTCTGTGCTGAACATGTCTTATTATGGTTCATAGCTATTTAATTATTTCTTGTTACTATTTATTATTACTATTTATTGTTAGTACTGTTGACTGAAAGTGAGTGGGGTTGGAAGAACCACGTGAAGCAGCTTCCAGGAGCACAAGCACCACTCCCACACTTGGGTTTTTGTGAGGGTTGCCGCGTTCCAGTTCAATTTGATGCTGAGTAGATGTCTTTGTCGTGAAACTCTAACTGTAGATTTTCATCCTTCTAGTCTTTGATATTAATCTCTGTAATTCGTATTTAAAATGTTGCATGTCTCCTGTAGCATTTATTCATGGTTTTCTCCATCAAAAGTACACATTCAGAGAGCAAAAAGGCAACTCGGGCCATGTTTCTAAAGCGTATTCCAGTGCCGAAGCCTCACTTGCTGCATAGTTAAGAACCAAGGGTCTGTGTCCATCCTGCTCCCAGCTGACTTCTTCCTGCAGCTATTCCTCATGCCCTCTATTGCACCCCAGGATTGCATAACGAGTAGTAGGGGCTTAAATGGGTCTTCAACTCTCTTCAACTTGGCACGCGCCCGTTGCCCGGCTCCACTCTGCGGCAGTGGGTGGAGGTGGCAATACGAGCAGCCTTCATTTTGGCAGTGAGGAGCTGAGGCTCACTCTGCTTGGTAGCAGCTCATGTGTGGTGTGTTGGCTGGGAATGGAAGTAGGCTGGATAGGTGCTGGAGTGCTTTGGTTCTCAAAGGCTCTGTCCTCCCTGGTGCCTTCGGCTGGAGGCGATAGGCTGGTTGCTTTTACTTGGTTGGGTAATTTTATTCCTGATGAGATACACGGTATGATTTGTGGGTCTGTTTTCTTATCAGGCTTGTTACTTAAACAGGATGCTGTCCTGTATAAAGTAATACACACTGATGCTAAATGCTCGGATCTTTTCAGGAGGGAGAGCTGTGATCAGCATCTCTTAATTTATGGCTTTTATTTTATCAATTTTAATGGCTTTGGGAGGGAGGTGTTGTTCGTTTGCTTGGTTGTTGGGTTTGGTGTTTTTCGGTTCTTCCTTTTTAGGTTTTCATATAATTTCTTTGTATTTTCAATATTTTATTTTTACAGGAATCTTTTTCT
>JANIJG010006244.1:37661-52540 GCA_024611175.1 Megaceryle torquata
TCCCCCTTTCTTTCCTCCCCCCTTTTTTCCTCCCCCTTTTTTTCCTCCCCCTTTTTTTTCTCCCCCCCCCTTTTCTTTCCCCTGCTCTTTTCTTCCCCTCTTTTCTTCCCCCACTTTTTTTCTCCCCTTGGTTTTGGAACTTATTTCCCCATTGCTGTTTTGGAGGACTCATTAGAGAAAACCAACTGTAGTTCCACCTGCAGTTCTTCTTCCATTTTGCCTTTGAATGTTGTGACCGTAGGACGCCTTGCAGAACACACAGCGGATTCTTCACCTTGCGTTGTTTGGACAGTTTCTCTGGAAGCATTGTTGCAGCATGGGAAGTCAGGAAAAAATAAAGGATACATGAGGAGATTATTGGAGAGGAAGGGGGAAGAGAGGGACTGGACGTTGGGCTTTACTGGAGGCAGATTCCCAAATTTAGTAGCATCATCTAAGAGCAGCTTATACCTTCTAAGTGGCTTTAAAGGCTGAGGCTCTGAGAGTCACTTTGCACACTTCTGATCTACCTGCAGTTTGTTAATAGAGTTGTGTTGGTCGTGGGTGGGCGCGACAGAGCAGGGGAGATTCCTCAGTACCCAAACCTTTCCCTTACCCACCCCAGCTGGTAAAGCAGCTGCTGCTTGAGTCTAAAAGTCTTTTCGCTGGGTTTGGGTGAGCAGAGCACTCGGGTGAGGTGGGTGCTGGCAGGAGGGGGTGGCAGCAGGAGAGCGCCTGTGGGCAGCCTGTTGCCCAGCGCCAGAGCAACGGGCTAAACAGGGGTTAAGCCATCGGGGTAAGTCCCTTTTCCTGATCAGCTCCTGGAAACTTCGCTGCTGCTCTTTCTCTCTGTCTCCAGCCAGGCAAGCGGTGGTTACAGGGCAAGGCTGAGATTCTTTCTGCCCTGAATGGAGTTTGTTTCAGCAGGCTCTGAAGAGGGAGGGGGTGGTGGTGAAGCAGCCGTGCTTCAGCTGGCCGCGCCGGTCCCCGTCCCTTAAGCTTTTCGATCAAGGATCGTCCAAATATACGCCAGCTCGCCTTGTGAACGTGTCTAGTGTTTCATTTTGTCCTTGGCTCAAATCCTCAAGTGGTTTCTGGAGTGTTTTTTTTCTGAGCATCAGCACAGCTCATGTTTTGTTCTTGCCATAGTTTCCATCGCACTTTGACAAATTTTGACTATCCTTTCAGCAGCTTTATTGTCACTTGTCTCTGCGTTACTGCTTCGCAGCTTGTCATTTAATAACTGAAATCCTAGGACGTATAAGAACATGGGAAATTACATATATCACCCAGTTGTCGTGTTTGGAATTGTAGCAGCTCTGGTGCACATGATACAGTTGTAAATTAAATTTTTCCATTGACCTGGAGCTTAGAAGGGTATTCTCAGCACAGTATCTGCTTAGTCAGTTCTGCTGCTCTTGATATATTTATATCCGGGGCTTTTTTATATTCCTATTTCTTATTTCGTTTTGCTATTCCTGGTAAAAATCCATTTCTCTCCATGCCCTTGTCTTTACAGGAGGTGATGTTTGCAACCATTCTGGAGATCGGGTGAAAGGTTTTGATTGCAAACCAACTGGCACAGCATGCACAAGATCCCGCGTGGTTTTTTTGGTACAGGGAGCTGTGAGGGGTGACTTTTCTTGATATCAAAGGAGAAGGGAACAAAACAAGTCCTAAAAATGGCTGAATCTCAAATAATTCAGGATAGGAAGGTTTTGGGAGACCTGTCTTTATAAATTCTGGGCTTGATGCATTTGTCTCTAAGATTTAACTACAGCCAAGGGAAAAATTAAAGGTGATGTTGCTTTGCAAATGCATCATGGAGCTGTTGTCAGTAACTAGAAAAGCCCATTAAAAGCACCTGCTTTCCACCGGGACGAGCACATCGAAGCCGGGGTGGGATTTGAATCCCAAGCCCTTGTTGAGTTGTGATGGGCCTGAGGTCTCCTTAAAAATTCTGAGATCTCAAACTCTTTCTGGTTCGGACTTTCCAGGTTAAGTTCTGCCTTGGCGTAAGGCCACGGGATTTCGGACACATTGGCATGGCTCTGCCGAAGCCGAGAGCCTGTGTGTCAGAACTGGCTTTGGAGGGAAGGGCTGGCTCAGCCCTGGCACGGAGAGGCCATTGTCTCTGCAGAATAAAGTAAGAGATATTTCCAAAGCGCTTTGAAGCGGTGCCAACCTCCTGGCAGAGCTGTGAAATCTGATAGCTCTGCTTTTGAGCTGTTTGTGAAAAGTACCAACCGTAGTACTTGTGGAATTCATTCACTGACTTCCAAACTTGAGGCTGGCCTGGGAACAGGAGGAAAGAGTTGAAGAAAAAAGGGAGGTGGGGAGAAAGGCTTGAGTAGCATGTGGCAGTTAACTGTCAACTTTGGCATCTTTTCAGATTTGCGGCTTCATGCTTTCTAGAGATAAACTGTGACTTTTCCCTAAGGATTTGGAGGATTTTGTTTTCTTTTCCACTGCAGCTTGTAGGATTGTGGGGCTGCAGGAGCTCGGTGACATGCGGAGCTCCCAGCCAGTGCCTGCTGAGCTCTCAGATGGTTAGTTGAAGGTTGCAGAATGTTTCTTGCAGCTTGTTCCTATTCACATCACTTTCTCAGCATTTCCCATTCATAGCACAGCTGGAGAGGACCCCTCTGACCATGTTTCTGTGCTCAGTCCTGTTTCATCACGTTTCCCTTGTGTCTCCTGAGCAGTTGAAGTGAAGGTGCTCCACGGGCGCAGGGTATCTATCCCTCTGCACCCTCTGAGACAGAGGGCCTTGGGTCACAGCAGAGAAGGAGCAACCCTGGGAGCAATTGAACCTTCAAAGAGCCCATCAAACTTTCTTACCCTTTTCATTCAGATTAGAGCCCTAATGTGAGGGGCAGCCTGGGCTTATCCTGTTGGGTCATAACTTCAAGTCCAGAGAGAGGGCGGGCGGTGAGAGGTGAGCGTGGCTTACTATGCTGCGGGGAAAAGAGCCCAGGAAAGGTGCATTTCTACTTGGTGGGGACTGATACGGCACATTTCATGAGTGTGGAGGGAGAAGTCTGAAAGCTCAGGCTAAAAACTGAACTGAAGCTGCCAAGGGAGGAAGAACGGCAAGGAAATATTTGAGTAATCAAGGTGGAGAGAAAGCTCGTGCTTATTCAGTATTGAAAACAGATAATGGCATAAATCAGTAGATGATAATAAAAATCTTTATTTTCCCTTCAAATATGATCAATAGCCATCATGATGCACTAGGCACTGACACTACTGCTCTAGTAGCTTCACCAGAACCCTTTTTTATGGGCGAGCTAGGACACGGTCCCACATGGTGCTCCTGGAAGCACTGCAATCAATCCTGCTTTTATCTGCGGTGAAAACATGGCGAGGTGGGCACACTGCTGAGTGGGGCAGCCTGGGAGGAACTGGCACATCCAAACGTCTCCGCTCTGAAGCTTGCCCAGGGAGGTCACCATGAGTTTGCTGCTGGAGTCTTAAAAGCAGCATGGATCTATGGGACTTGATTGTGCCTCAGAGGTGGGCTATAGACTAGATGATTTCCTGCGATTCCTTCCACCTCTCTGTCCCTGTGGCTCTGTGATGTGAGGCTAACTGGGGAGATGTTCGCTCGAGTGCAAATAACTCAAGTTAACTACGCACTGAAGACAAAACCCTCAACTTAATAGATGTCATTTTAAAACCTGGCTGGAAAAATGTGGTTTCATATGAGGTAATAATGCCCCAAGAGGACATCCCAAGATGAATGGTAGATCTGAGAATGATGTGGACTGGTTGGAGAGGCTCCAAAGTGTGAATGATCAAACGACTAGGAAACAAACCTAGAAGGCAGACTGAAACAATGTGGGTCCTGTCGAGAATAAAAGACCAGAGGAAACATTACGGGAGTCTTCAAATACACAAAAGGCTGCTGCAAAGCAGAGCAGTGTGTTGTTTGCAGAGAGTGAAAGCTCTGCAGCAGATGGAGCAGGAATTAATAGAACTAAATTGCAGCATAGAAGATTCCAAGAAAGCATTAAAAAAAAACAAAAGGGAAGGGAAGGAACCAACCCAACCGACTCTCCAAAGCAGGGATAGCAATGCACTTGGGCAGTTATGAAAGCTGTGGGGATCTTAAAGAGCAGGCCAGAGAAATACCTCTCGGAAAGAACATGGAGCTAGTCATTCCCATGTTTATGAGCTGGGGTGGGCTGGCTGTCCTTTCAATGCCCCTATCTGATTTCTTTTTCAACAACCTGTTTTCTCTGAGGGAGGAATGCTTCGCCTTGACGTGTGAGGTACGTGGGGATTAAATTTGTTCATTTACTTTTCAAAATGGAATTGTTCCTCCCTGTTCCCACCAAAATTGTCCGTTTAGCAAGTAGGGAAAGTAGCCAGCAGTGCCTCTAAGGTGTTCCTGCTCGTCTGTGAGGAGGAGTGTGGGGCAGGTAACCTGTTGTCCACTTCACGGCAGCTTGGGTATGGGGTGAAGGAGAAGCTGTTTCTTTGCCTGAGGTACTGGAGCAGGAGACGGGTGGGTCAGGTTGAAAATCCAGATGTTGGAAATGGAACTGCTCGGTGCGGTTGTTGTCTGTGTGGATTCCTAATTAGCATTTGCCAGGGTTCTTCAAATAACACCCAGACTTGCCTTAATGGCACATAGTTAGATTATGAGGCAAGTATAAGCTCTATCTATGGGAGGATTTTGTTTAAATTGTCTGTGTCTTTTGGGTGCTAAGTTGCCAGAATTTGTGATGTAAATTTAACAAAAAGCACAAATCCGGATGCAAAACCTAGCTGATATTTAGGCAATGTCAGGTAAATTTTCTGAGGCTAGATCTGTTAAAAACTCACAAATGAGCTGTCTGTTTAGAAGCTCAGAAGGAAGCAGACAGTTTGGATCAGGCAGCAGTCTGCAGCCAGTGTGTCCAAAACAAGAGCTTTTGTTCCAAGCTGGGCTGATGCAGGCCACCAAATATGCAAAGAATGTGGGGCCGTTTGTGGTGCTCCTACAGATATCACCGGAAAGCTAAGCACCCGAATTCCTGCTGAAATACCATCCCAGGGAGATGAAGGCAACCAAAATAAGGTAAATCCACAGCAGGATGTCATTGCCTGCAAGTACTCTAATGTTTGATGGAAAATGGTCTCTTTTTTTCCTTTGAAATTCATCACTTGCAGACCTATCCCTCCAGCCCAGTGCACTGGCTCTGGCAATGAGCTGGGAAACCTGTCAGTGTCAAAGAGTTGAGGGTAGTTACAAGAAGCAAGGGGTTAAGAATTTTTGAATTGGCTACTGTGATTTCAGTGAAAAAGAAAATCTCTTTGACGGCTGCATCCCTTACATCAGGAAATTACGTTTCTCTAGCCGACATCATTTCCAAAATCCAACATGGGAAAGGCCTCCGTAAATACCTGTGGACTGGAGGAGCTGTTGCAGAGATGTGTGAAAAGGCTTTGCTCTGAGCAATTCTCATACCTGTGTCCCTGGTATTTTTGTAGCAGCAGGACAATTAAGATTGTTCTCATATTTTGAAGTGGGGCATATTTCTTGTTGTTAGGTGTGAAAACAGCAGCTGAACATAAGCAAAATAAACCCCTGTTCTTAGGGAAAAGGGTTATCTTTCTGGAAAACCATATGGGAATGTATTCATTCCTTTGGGAATTACAAGTTAGGAGTAACTTTCTGTAAATTTTACCACTTCTATGTAACACTTGAACTGTCAGGACATTCCAGTGCTTGCAGCTTTAGGCAGGTGTAGATTGGAATCCACCCCAATAGGATGACTATCTTGAAAACAATTTAAATGAGCAAAATCTCTAACGTGACACCTCACGTTTAGCAGCAGCTAAAGAATGAAGAAACCCCCAAATGCACAGAGCACCACATCTGCCAAATGGCACATCTGCAGCGTGACACTGGGCCGCTTTGGAACGGGTTCCTCTCAGCAGCTCATAGGGTTCCTCTTATGTAAAGCAAATCGTTTGCAGAAGCCAGTTTGTCTTTTACCCCAGGATCTGGAGCACAATAAGGAACTGTGTTTTGTGGGACCAGGACTCTAGGGGTTGCTCTGCATCAGGATCACCATCTGCTGAGCTTTGTCAGGCTGCTGTAGGGGGGCATATTTTACATCACCCATAGGGAGTGAGCTGAAGTCCATCATCTTCTGCTTACTGTAGGTAACTTTTAAGAGCAAATAAGCCCAGGTAAGCACATCTGGGGAGTGGGGTTCCTCACTCCTACGCACCAGGGGCTTGGCCGGCTACGAGCCCTGCTTCTGCTGGAGTGAGGCTGGGGAGCCCTCGGCCTAGAACAGGCTGTCACTTCTGATGCTAGAAACCAGAGCATTAGACGTCTGGGTGCCTGGAGGTTACCTGAAGGGGTGTCACAGAAAAACCAGCCTGGGAAATGCTGATTAGTATGTAAAACCAGGCTGGTACTGTAGCAGCAGGGGCTGGCACCGTTGGGGAGGAGGGAAGCAAAGCAGATTAAACTCCCTCTGGAGCCATCAGCTGGTAAAGGCATGATTTGGATTCCAACCTGCCTATTAACCCATCTAGAGAAGTCGCTGTGGAGGATTCCCCCAGCCTGTTTTGATGAGGTAGTGAACTGGTATAAAATCACAAATTCAACACGACTGGTGTTTTAGTGTTTTTCATTCAAACCATTTTTCAATTACACTGCTTTTCCTTAAGCTCTTAATACACGTATCAGATTAGCAGATTTTCCTGCCTTTTTAAAAAGAAGCTGTGCTGATACTAACCAAAAAAAAAAACCCAAACAAAAAAACCAAACCAAACAAAACAAAAAAGAAACACAAAAAAGAGGGAAGAGGGACAATTTATTTGCAATGTCTTTATCTTCCCTCAATGACAAGATGGATAGTAAAACCTTCTCTGTCTTTGCAGAACTGAGTTTGTGTTTTAATGGATGGGTCTAGTCAGCGCCGAAGGGAGATTTCACACTAATTTTTTTTTTTCTCAGAGAAGACTCCCCATGCTAATGAGCAGCCGAATCTGTCTCGGGGAAACAGTTTGTTACTAAAAATAAATTGCAGCCTAACTGTAACTAAAATCAGACTGCAGCGAACAAGCTACTGCGACTCCCGATTTCCACTGCAGAAGGAGATGAATCGATTGCAAACAGCTCCAATGATTACATATTTTAAAATGTGCCAACTGAGCCCCGTTTTGAAATGAATCCACTTGTGAGCTGCTATCAAATACGCTTACAGCATTCTCCGGAGATTTTCTTCAGACTCCACAAAGCCAGCGAGGAACCAGTTGGTGGTTACGAGGCCAAAAGGAAAAGCAGTGCAGGCAAGCTATTTATAGAATATGAAGCAAAGCAGTGTGATAAAGGGCAAATGAGAGCTTTCGACGAGAGGCTTCCTTTTGGTCCCAGGCACGTGGTCTTTACATGCAATTTATTTCTGACTATGCTATTTAGCAGGGAAATTAAATCACTTGACAACAGCCTTTTTTTTTTTTTTTCTGATTAGGAAAGAAGCTTTCGGGGTCTCTGTGCCGTTTCTCACACGCTCACTTGCGGCTGTTGCTGTTTGAGAGGTTTTGTTTGTGGGAGTTTCTGCCAGGGCTGGTACTTTTCTGGCAGGTGCCTGCAGAAGTGGGGACCAGTGGTTGCCCTGGGGAGAACTTGGTGTTCAGCGGTGGAAACTGCTTTGCTGCCCAGGACAAAATGCAGAGTTCTACTCAAGAGCTTCAGATGTTTGGGACAAGAGGACAGGGACCTATCTGTCTCCTCTGAGAGGTTGACACTTAAAGGCGGTAGCAGAAGTAAGTAAAGGGGAAGCCAACCTTTTTAATTGCTTTTGTGTCCCATCACCCAAGGAATATTAATGCCCTTATCCCCTGTTCCTGCCCTTTTGTTCTCCATGCAAAGAGCAAACAACATTTCTGTCCTGAGAGTTTATAAACCAAGCCCTATCTGGATATATATTTTGAATACATTTCTTTCAGTCCTAGTTTGTTCCAGTCAAGTATCTGTGCTCCATCTCCAGGTGCTCCCTTGAAGCAGTGCTGACCTTGGAAGTAAAAAGAAACCAAACTCGACCTGGGTGCCAGCTTGTGGCTCAGCCCCAACAACATATGCAGCTCTTTCTGAAATTGTGGGAGTTGCCCATTTTCTGTCGCTGAGTACCTGAGTGTGATGGCTCCAGCGTGGGGAATGGTGTGAGGAGAAACTACAAGAACTGTGTGCCAGAGGTCCAGGCAGATAAAAATAAGTGTCTTTGAATATTTCTTTTTGTTATCTTTCCTTTTTCTTTGTGTCTGTGATAAAGTTTGAGGAAGGATGAAGAAACGGGATAGCTTATCTCCCAGATATAGAGAATAATGACATCACTCCACAATACTTCCCTGGGCAAGGTGATTTATGGCAGGAGCTTTTTTTTCTTGGACATTAGCAGCACATTTGCAGATGTGCAGCGTGTGTCTGATCTGAGCTCCTCCCTCTTTGGGTAGATCAGGCCATCACCCCAAGTTCCCTGCCTCACCTTTGCCAGCTCCCTTTTCTGTCCTCAGTTTGGTTTAAAACATGAATACACGACAGGCGCAGTGTGTAGGGTGACGAGTGAAGGAGCTGCTAAACCAGCAGCGCTTTTACACCTAGCGGTGCTGTATGGAGCTCAGTGCTGCGGCTCGGAGCCGGGTGGCGAGGATCAACGAACACGCTCCAGCTCTCCGTATCCCCATATGGCCGTCTCTCAGGCAATTTCACAGATTTGCTAATGGGAACAAGGCTTTGCAGTAAAGCTTCTTCAGTGCCCTTGTGGAGATGCGAGCGTACTCCAGAACCTTGATGAGTGATAACAGGAAACACTGAAAGACAAATCTCCACTGCTGCTTCTCAGACACGTGAACTCCTTGCTAAGTCAGGAGTCACTCTGAGTTTAAGGGAATCAGTGCTCGCTTCCTCCCAGGAGCAGATCTCTCTTAAGAACTCTGGTGTGTGTCTGTGTACACACATTTAATGGTATTCTCAAATACCCAGTGGAAATTGAGTGGAGTTGCAGGATCAGAAGAATGGAGGAGAACTAGTTCTGCATCCACCACATACTCCAAGCTGTGAGTCGATTCCCAAGAGGAAGGCAGGGCAGTAACGCAGAGCTGGGGTTGAAAGGCTGGGGGCTGCTCTACAGAGCTTGGTCCAGTCTAACCACTAGAAAAATCCCCACCTTCTCTGCTCTGCTGGTGTTCTAGCTGGGTACTAAAACTGGCCTAAAAAAAAACAGCGAGCAAAACAGGAAGACCAAAGAAAATGGCAAGATTGGAGGAAAAGGAGGAGTTGCTTTGATTACCATGAAGCTGAAGAGCGAGTAGCTGCTTTAGCGGGTGGTTGCAGAGCGTGTCCAGTCCTGTTGTGCCAGGTGGGAAGATGGTCCCACACTGCTTTGCACTGTCCAAAAGCAGCAGGGCCTGGGCACCCCGGTTGCATAAGGTGGTGTCAGGCATCTGGAGCGTGGAGCTTTGGAGCTGCCTGAGCTTGGCTTTGCTTCCCTTGGAGGGGTGTTTCTGAGCAGGTTGGGAGGTCTCAGCTCATCTGTTCCTGTCTGCTGTTGTATCGTGGATTTTTGTTCACTTGTAGTTGCTTGCGAGTGAAGCCAGCACATCTCTCCTCCTCCCTTAGGCCCTGACTAGAGCTAGTCAGTATCATAGAATGGTGGGTGTTGTAAGGGACCTCTGGAGACCAGCGAGTCCAACCCCCCTGCCAGAGCAGGGTCACCCAGGGCAGCCCACACAGGAACAGATCCAGGCGGGGCTTGAAAGTTTCCAGAGAAGGAAGGAGAGGAGACTCCACAACCTCTCTGGGCAGCCTGGGCCAGGCTCTGTCACTCTCCCAGTGAAGAAGTTTCTCCTCGTGTTCAGGTGGAACGTCTCGTGTTTCCCTTTGCTACCATCACCTCTCGTCCTGTCACAGGGCACCACTGACAAGAGCCTGGCCCCTTCTGCTTGACCCTCACCCTGCAGATATTTGTGAACATTCATAAGATCCCCAAGTAGGTTATACCTGGCAAACCAAAGCACAACCCCCCCACCCTCCATGCTGGTTCTCGAGAGAAGGGCTTTAAAGCCGCGGTGGTTGAGTGGACACACCGCTGCCTTGCCGCACTGCTTGCCCTGGCCCCACACTCATCACTCACTGGTGTGGAACAGCCCGACTCTGTTCATTACTGTCACCTTCAAATATAAACCTGCTGGAAAAGATAGCTCTGCACAAAGCCACCCTGTACTCCTGCCATGTGCTAACAAGGAAGACTGTGCTTGCCACAACACGCCATGAAGTGGCAGAGGGTTTTTTTTGTTTTGTTTTTGTGGGTTTTTTTAATTTTTTTTTTTTAATAAGACAATCAAGAGGGACCAGAGACACAGGAGACTGGCTGTAGGGTGTTCAGATCATAAGGCTTTTTGAGGAGGAGAACATGCAGCTGAGTGCATACACTGTTCCAGAAAAATAAACAGCACTTGCAAATAGCTAGTCCTCTTGCCATCCCTGAAGAGTCTCTGCCAGCTGATGTAAGTATCCAAGAAAGAGTTTGGAATGCTGTCACCCTTAAGTGTTGGCAGGGTGAAACAGAGCAGCCTGCGAGATGTGGGTTGGGTCAGCAGAGGGGACTGTCCTGCTCCCAGTTCTGCAGGATCGTGTGTTGGGAGCCATGTGTCCCACTGAAGTCCACGCCAGGATGTGCAGGCACACAGCATGCAGTAAAGGCTTCAAGGATGAACCTTGATGGGCACCTGTTCTAAGAGATTGCTGGAATGATCTCTTAAAACATAGGACTCCATCACAAGCTCTGCTGTGCTCTCAGCTGCCCAAACCTGGCTTTCCTCCTGACACTCCAGAGCAGGGCAGTCCTGTGGCACAGAAGGGGATCCCTGGCATAGCCGAGGGGGATGAGTTGCTGGCAGAGCTGGGGCTGCCTCAAAGGGCACCCAGCACATGGGTACTGACCTGAGTGTTCAGCCCTTGGGACTCTTTGGACTTGCTGGGATGTGAAGCAGCCTTTACTCAACCTTCTCTGTTGCAAAGGCAGCACCAGGACTGGAAGGCTGCCAGGTCTGCAAGTTTTACTGATAATAGATGTGTTTTGAAGCAAGCATTGATTTGTAAAGGTTTATGTAAAGTGATAGGTCTCCTTCCTGAAGAGTGGCTGAGGCTTCAGAACACAGCATTGTGCCTTTGATGTACTTCTCTCCCCTTTGCTGTTACTGTTCTATCGGCGACTGAAAGAAGAGTTCTAGTTGTGCCGTAAGGATTCACCTACTCCTGCCCCTCGTTCCTCATCTGAAGTCAGAGGAGGGAAGGTTCAGGTAGTTTTCCAGGTGTCCTCACCCAACTTCAGGTCTCAGAGTTTCCAAAATACACCAGGACTGCTGCCTTTGGCCCATGGCCACAGGTGATTCTGATACAATACGTCCGACTCTCTGCATTGTTACCTCTTCTCTCAGTGCTTTACTTACATGGCAATAAAATCAAGTTAAACTTAACTCTGTTGTGAGTCATCCAGGAGCACACACACTGGTCTGTAGGTACATGGGACCGGGGAGAGAGGAAATACCCTATGATACTTGCAGTGCTTCATATCTCTATGTTTGCATAACAAAAGCCAGCCTGTTCTGTTTCCATTTTACACAGACTTGTCTGATTACTTAACCCAAAACCTCATCCACATGGAGCTGTGGCCGAGGTGAGCCAGCCGGCAGGAGGTGAGCCGAGTTCTGCTGGCTTAGGCCCCATGCAAGTTCTTCTCTCCTGCTTTTCTTATTGGTTGATTTTATTTCTTTCTTCTTTTGCTTGCCTTTTTTTTTTTTTCCCTTTTTTTTTTTTTTTTTGCATTTTTTTTCCTATTAGGTTTAGTTGGGTTTTTTTGGACATTTTAGGTTGTGAGCTTTTGGGGCCAGGAGGCTCTTCCCCTATGTGTTTACATTGTGCCCAGCAGCATTGGACTCTGATCCTGAATTTGGGTCCATGTGCTGTTGCAATATAAATAACAACGAGCATTGCTGCCTTGGCGTTGCAGTCAGGTAGGAATCACTGCAGCTCTGCTGCGCTTGTGGGCACTACCCTTGCCAAAGCTGTCCTCCCACAAATTAAGCTGCGTACAGTCCAAACAACCCCCCCGCACAGCAAAACAACAAACAGCAGCAGCACAGCAAAAACTTTTCAGCTGTGCCGACGGTGAAAGCATTTGTTTGCAGGAGTGAAAATGTGCCGTAAGCACTTCTTGGTTTGCTGGATGTCCCAGGATGTGTAAATGTAACTAGTCCCATCTTTGTTATCAATAAAGGGAGCTTATTGGTGAGGCCGGGGTCAGAAACCCCCTTAAGGCTCAAATGAGAAGGTAAAAGGGTCTTTTCCCGCAGCCTTAGAAGTTATGCTACAATTAGTTTTTTCCTTTCCTTTGGGCTTAATAATTAGTATACTAAAGTTGGTATATTATGGCTATGGTAGCATTTATAAGAAAATATGCAAGTACAGCAGCAACATAATTTTTCCAGTCTGCTTAGCAAGTAAATGTTTGTGTACAGAATGGCCTTCAATCCTATGAATATCTTGCTATCAGAGACAGCTCTTGTTATTTATGATGGCAATAAAATGCTGATTATTGCTGGATAAATTTCTCACATGTGAAAAGGGAAAAAAAGAAAAAAAAAAAACAAAACTGTAGACATTTTACTTTCAAATCTTTCAATATGTAATAAAAGGTTTGGGGGTTCTGAAGTTTAGTCCCTGAAGATAAACAAAGTTGTAAAGAGCACACCTTGCTAATATGCTGTCTCCTCATTAGCGTAACAGTTTTCAAACAAACAACCTGCTAATGTCTCTAATAAGCAGTTATTCTATGATGAAAACTGCAAATGGAGCCCACTGGTGGGTAACAGATAACAGTAAAATCTGTCAATAAAACCAATATCGTTCTGGCTGAACAGCTCTCTGCTCCGCTCCGAGAGCACAGCAGAGCTGCCCGGGTGTTTTCATAGGCTGGTGTTTGGTAGCCAGCCCTGGTCTAGTGCTGCTCAGTCCAACGCTGCTGGGATGTTAAGGTGGAGTCTTTGCTCCTTGGGATGCAACAGAGCAAGACAGAGGGCTTTCCGGAGTTGGGATGTACCTGCTTTGAGTGCCTGAGTCAAATAAAAGCAGCATGAGATGAGTGTGTGCGCAGGAATGTCGAGTTGCCAGGTGCCTGGGGTTGGCTTGCTGTCATAAGCTGTAGAGCATGAGGAAAAATTTGGAGTCCATCCTATCGCTGAAACATGCAAATGAATGGAAGTCGTGGCTCAGCATTCTTTTCTTCTTGCTTTTCTGCAGCATAAAAAACACATTTACAGTGGCGAAAAAGTGTTAAATACATGCAACAATCTCACTTTCCCAAACACTGAAAAGTGTGAAAAAAATTTCATAATTTTTCAAGCATAGTTGACAAACTATTTCCAAAACATTTCCAGACGTAATTTACATACTCGCCTCGCCGCTTTACCATCCATTAGCGAGCCATGTTGTGCTTGCTTGAGGCTCTGCGTTTCTGCTGTCATTTTTCCAAAACCATTCTGCATATGTGCTCATAGTTTTTCAGGAGATAAGGATATGGAATATGAGAGGGTCACAAGTCCCCAAACCTGGTCCTTTCCGAATTCCATGGTGAGTATTAGGTCTTTATATATAGCTCTGTAGGCAAGGGATCATCTGAAGGAATATCTTGAGCCATTCTTATCTTTGTTCCACTTGTGGACTGACATCACGGTACGAAAATGCAAGGAATGTACAGTAGAGCCTGGTGTGGGAAGAAGATCTTGGCAGGGGGATGATTAATGGTGTCTAAAAGAGGGAAAACAGTTATGTAATAAATCCAACCCCCGAGATTCAAACCAAAGACCCCACCAGAGGTGCAGACTGTAAATCCGGCCCTGGAAGGGAGGATATGTCTGTTAAAGGTGGACTCTGTAAACAAAGAGACGAAGCATAGGAAATATCCTTTCGTGTAGATTTTGATGGTACAGCCCAGTATCTGGAGCACAGGAGTGTTTATAACGCGAGAGAAGGGCCACGCTGCAGTCAGGCAGCACAAATTGTGCTGCTGTGTCACTGACACAGCGTGGGGAAGGTGCACAGGCTGGTGGTTCAGTTTGCGTTTCTGACTTTGGCAAAGGACGTGATTTCTGCCTCTCCGGTTTTGTTTTGTTCCATTTAGCTGCTCTCAGCAACATAATTGTTCTTTTGGCTTGTAAATATTATGGTCAACCTCCAGCAAAGTTTAGATGAGGCCAATCAAATGTAAACAAGTGTTTCAGCGCCAGCAATGCGAGCAAGCGAAGCCATCTCTTTTTTTTTTTTTTTTTTTTTTAATGTGTTTGATGTAGGAATTACCCAGTGAAATGAGAACAATTGACCAGAATAATTTCCAGGGCTTGTCCATCCATCTGTCTGCTTCTCTGCCCCTGGTCCAGAGATCAATGTCAGCAAACTCAGCAATAAGTCAATGCAGGTGAAACGTCTCCTGGTTTATCTGGGACAGAATCCTGGGCCAGCCATGGTCTGTAACCTGTTAGCAGTTTGGAGTCAGCCAGGAGCTGAAGCTGGGAGGGGCAGAAGCCAGGGCAGCTGCCTTGAGCTGGCTCCAGGTGCATCCCAGACCATCAACATCATGCTCAGTATAAAGATGGAACATGGAGGAGGGTGGAGTCTCTTCTCTTTCCTGCTTCTCCTCATCCTTAGAGGGGCTCATCCACCAGTCTGCTGCTGAGGATGCCTTCCTGTATACTGGGACCACTGTATGTTCACCAGGCTGGGTATAACTTTGTATGCTTTATACTGGTATTGGTATGAGTTTGGCTGTTTCATTAAATCTGTTCTGATTTCAATGCATGGGTGTCTTGTCCTTTTCCGTGTTTCCGGTTCTCTCAGC